>JAHRHZ010000046.1:7982097-8125232 GCA_024137785.1 Ginglymostoma cirratum
TAGAGAGAAGAAGGTTAAGAGGTGACTTAATAGAGACATACAAGATGATCAGAGGATTGGATAGGGTGGACTGTGAGAGCCTTTTTCCTCGGATGGTGACGGCTAGCACGAGGGGACATAGCTTTAAATTGAGGGGTGATAGATATAGGACAGATGTCAGAGGTAGATTCTTTACTCAGAGAGTAGTAAGGGCACGGTATGCCTTGCCTGCAGCCGTTGTAGACTCGCCAACTTTAAGGGCATTTAAATGGTTGTTGGATAAACATATGGATGATAATGTAATAGTGTAGGTTAGATGGGCTTCAGATTGGTTTCACAGGTTGGCACAACATCGAGGGCCGAAGGGCCTGTACTGCGCTGTAATGTTCTATGTTCTATGTTCTGTCTGTTCTTCCTCCTGTACCCACTTAGAGAAATCCAGGACCCTTTAAGACACCATCCCAGAGTCTCGTTCACGGCCATAGAAATGTCTGTCTGTGTCCCTGACGATCGAATCATCTACCACTGTTGCTCTCCTGGACTTTGCTTCACCCTGTTCTACAGCAGAACCTATTGTGGTGCCACAGGCCTGGCTGCTGCTTGTACTATTTCGTGAGAGATGATCCCCGCGCCCCCCCCCCCCACCGCACCCCCAGCCCTCCCCCTACAAGTAGTATCCAAAATGGAATACCTGTTTGAGGGAGAAATATCCACAGGAGACTCCTGCACTTCCTGTCACACTACCTAACCCTCGCCTCAGCACCAAACCTAAACCTAAACCTAACCCTAACCCTAACTCTAGCCTCAGCACCAAAAATAAACTTAAAGCTAGCCTTAGAAACAACCCTAACTCTAACCCTGACCCTAGCCACAGCCTGAACCCTAACCCTCAGCCCGAGCCCTAACCCTGACCCTAGCCTCAGCCGCAACCCTAATCCTGACCCTAGCCTTGGCCCGAGCCCTAACCCTAGTCTTAGCCTGAGCCCTAATACTGACCCTAGCCCAGCCCCAACCCTAACCCTAACCCTAGCCTCAGCCTGAACCCTAATCTTGACCCTAGCCTCAGCCCGAAGCCTAACCCTAACCCTAGCCTCAGCCCGAACCCTAACCTTGACCCTAGCCTCAGCCCGAACCCTAACCCGGATTCTAGCCTCAGCCCGAACCCTAACCCGGACCCTAGCATCAACCTGAATGCTGACCCTAGCCTCAGCCCCAACCCTAAACTGCCTCTCCTGGCAGTCACCATCCATCTATCTGGACCTATGGTGTAACTACGTCCCTAAAGCTAGTGTCTATCACTCTCTCTGCCCCCTGTATGCGTTGCAATGTGTCCAGCTGCTTCTGCAACTGAACCATGTGGCCTGTGAGGAGCTGCGGATGGGCACACTTCCTGCAGACGTAGTTGCCTGGGTCCCTAGACAGCTCCCTGATTTCCCATGTCTGACGGGAGGAGCATGTTTCTGCCCTAACTGCCATCTCCACCCTTGTATACTGAAAGAAAAAAATGAGTGTAACCTTGCCTGCCCTCTCTGCAGTGCTTTAGTTTTGGTTAGAGGGGGTGGTGGGGGGAGAAACACAACACTAATGTAGTGTTTTGGGTTCAACCACTCCTTGACACCAGTTCCTCTGCGATATTCAGACCAGTCGTAGTGACTGCGGTTTCGTCTCCCAGAAGGCTGAGTGACCTCTTTCTGTGCTACAGTGAATCTGACTCTTTTAACACACATTTTCTAGCGCAAGTATAAATCTAGAATAATATATATTACTTTTAATTGTGTCAACTAGTCCCTGGAAATAATCAAAATACCCCCTTCATTGTCTCTAGTCTAATCACTGTGGGCAGGTCTATTGGAAAGCTACGAATATAGTATTAAATTTGATATTTATAATGCCACAAAGGGAGCTAAGCCTGCTCTGATTTAAACTCAGGCTTAGAAACAGACCGACTGGCATAGTTACAACTTTGAAGAATTTCACTTACAATCAGATTATGATTAATTATTTTCTTGAACTCAAGTTAACACCAAGCTGTTAGAGTGAAGATAATGTTATTTGTTCTTTTCTTCTTTCACAAAAACAGGAAAAACCAGATTGCCTAAATTGTTAAACCTTATTTCCTTCACAAATTCGCTGTTGAGGAATGGAACAGAACCTATGGAAGGAGAAACCTATACAGAAAGATTTGCTGGCTGCTACTTGGCTGATGCAATTAGTTGACTGAGAGTTAAAGGTGAATTGCTCATTGCCGCAAAATTAGTCGGCTCAGAGTATCCTATGAGGCACAACGAGTACAAGCATGGTGTTATTTTCCAGAAATGTTTTGAAACATTCATGTATCATAAGTGGCCAATATGCTATGATAACATTTAAATGAAAGCTTACATCAAACTTCTTGATCCTGTATGATTCTGTACCTCTCTACACAGAAAGTTAATTTAGGAATCGATTTAAGAAATACCTTTAATCTGATAGTAAAATCAAAAAGGACAGGCAAGGTAACATGTTTGTGAGAATCATCTTTGTTTAAAACAGACTTTATATTGTTAGCGATGGGCTGTGGCATGGCTGTCCAATGGAGCCTAATGAGTAAAGGAGAAAGATGAAATCTCTCATTATGTTAATTTGCAGGAATTTCAAGCATCTGAAACTAACATGTGTCTATAGTCTGATTTGGGAATTATCCTCCAATGAGAGAACAGCATTTAGGCCTAAAAATTACAAATGAGGAATAAGAGAACAGTGGCAGAGTGGGAATATTACTAGACCAGAGTCCAAAGTTAATAGAAATATTGGAAATAGCAGCAGGAGTAGGCTATTCAACTCTTTGAGTCTGCTGTATCATTCAGTATGATCTTGACTGATCATCCAACTCAGTTCCTGCTTTCTCCCCATACCCTCTGATTGCTTTAGCCCTAAGAACTATCTCTAATTGCTTCTTGAAAACATTCATTGCTTTGGCCTCAACTGTGGCAGAGAATTCCACAGGCTCCCCACTCTCTGGGTGAAGACATTTCCTTGTGTCTTGATCCTAAACGGCCCACCTTATATCCTTAGACTGTGACCCCTGGTTTTGGGCTCCTGGACATTGGGAATATTCTTCCTGTTCAATTGTTCATGTGTTACCACAGCAACTGTAAAATTTAAATGAAATTAAATGAAAATGGAACGAGAACCTAGATTTGTCAATGGTGACATTAGGAGACAAAAGATTGTTCTGGAAATCTATCTGCTTCACCAAGGAGCTTGAAGGAAGGAGATCTACCATCCTTAGGTGGTCTGGCCTCTATATGTGACTGCAGATCCACAGATAACATAGTTGACTCTTCATTTTCCTCTGAAATGGCCTAGCAAGCCATTTGATTGTATCAACGCAGTATGGAACTTTCGAGAAAGGATGAAGCAGGACAGGTGACCCAGTGTTTAATAATTCTTCACTAACGGTGCTGTGACTCTAGCTATACAGAGGCTCAAGAAGGTAACTTACTACCACCTTTTTCGGAGTAAATTTTAAAAAATTATTGGATATGGCAACACTGACAAGGCCAGCATTTATTACCCGTCTCTAGTTGCATGCTAGACCATTTCAGAGGGCTGCTAAGATTCAACCACATTGCCGTGGGTTTGGAATCACATGTAGGCCAGACCAGATAAGGGTAACATATTTCCTTCCCTAAAGGGTAGTAGTGAAGCAGGTGGGTTTTTAAACAAAAATCATTGAATTTTTAATTCCAGATTTTTTTCACAATTGAATTCAAATTCAAGCAGGGATTTCAAAGTAGTGCTGTAAAATATAACCTAGATCTCTGGATTGCTCGTTAAGTAACAATACCATTAAGCTATTGTCTCCCCTGGCCTTGGTACATGGAATTCACATCTGATAAATGATTTACAAAAAAAAATGTGATGCTTTTTTCTTGTAGGCTGCATTTACTGTGCTCAGATTCGAACTACGCCACATGACCCGCAGTTTGAGCACCTAAACGTGTTTTTTTTAATCCCAGAAAATGAACAAAAGACTTTCAGACAAGTGTGTCAATGTGTTTTTTTTTCGGTACAACTGCTCAGTATCAACTTGCATGTTTTCTTGCACTTCCAAGGTTCCTATGAACATTTTTTAAGACAAAGATCGCATTATCAAATTACAACAGATTTGCATTTCTTCTGTTTGTTTGGATTTTTTGAACTGTACACAATAAACTCTGAGCTTTGTTTCTGATTCTACGTCTTCACTTAATTCCATATGTCTACAACCAATTTGATCTGAAGCGTTTTAAATAGAGTAGTGGGAAAGCCTCACCCTGGAACATGAGCAGCCGACACCGTTGAAAATTCTTTCAGGCTGAGAATTTGGATTATTTTTTATGATTCTCTTGGAGTGCCTGCAAACAGCACACTCCTGATGTGAGCTGCAGGCTATGCTCCCCTATCGAGCCTTGGCAGTGAGAGTGAAATGAATGAGCTCTTATCTCTACCACACACGTAACCTTCTCTGTCTCCCTGCCCTGACCTCTTTCTCGGCTCATTTATGAAAATGATTCATCTCAAAAAGAAGTTGGCTATTCAACCTGCAAGCTGCAGATCTTCGATTCTGACCCAGAAGGCTTCTCAGCGCTGGAGGATAGACGGCAATCTGCGTTTAAATCACATGAATGAGACCGTCAACAACCAGAATTCAAATGAAACAAGAAATCGCTGCTTAACTTGTTAACGGTTAGTGTAGCAGAAGCACTTGGCAACATCTTTTACTGCTGCAGCAATCCTTCCATTCATGACTTCACGCCTATTGAAGTAATCTGTTATTGTTAAATTGATTATTGTAAATTGTGTTAATGGGTTCCTTTTCTGGACACTTTTATAGGCCTGTTTTGAAGCCTGCAAATGATGTAATTGCATTCTTCCCTATGTGAACTTTCTAGCGCTATAAAGCCATTTATTAATGTTGATATTTTTAAACTGGTCTGATTATCATTGTTCAGTTTCATTACAGCTTAATCAGCAGTTGGATAGTGTCTGATTTTTAATGCTGTGAAGGTATTGGGAGCAGTGGCATTGTGGTTATGGCACTGGGTTATTAATCCAGACGCCAGGACTAATAATCCAGAGGTTTGAGTTTGAATCTCACTGTGGTAATTGGGGAAGGTAGTGTTTAATTCCAGGAAACGTGGAATATCAGCCTTTGTAAAGGTGACTGTGAAGCTACTGTTTTTTTGGTTAAACAAAAACCCATCAGGTTCGCTAAAGCGAAGGGAACCTGTTGTCCAGACTGAATCTGGGCATGTGCAACTCCCACCTCACAACAATATGGTTGACTTTTAATTATCCAGCAAGCCATTCAGCTGCATTAACCTGCTACTCATGCAATGTTCAAGATAATGATCCACCACTGTTTTCCCAAGGACAAAGTGATAAAGCATAGGAGAGTCCCTTCGACTCATCGAGACTGGGTTGACCGAGCTACACTAATCCCATTTTCCAGCACTTGTCCCATGGCCTTGGATGTTATGTGGTAAGTATTAAAACATTGGTCTTGCCAACAATGCTCTTGCACCATGAAATAATATACAAGAAGAGAATGATCTTTAGCTTGTCAATTATACAGCACCATTATGCACAATGTTATTTGTATCAAATTCCTTGACTGTAACAGAGACAAAACCCCATTGAAAATGAGAGGCAGATGTCTATTTTAAAACAATGGGCAGAGAAATTTGATATGAATGTATTAAGAAACAGGCAGTGTAATTTCTAGACCACGTTTCCTCTTCTGAGAAAAAAATAATAAAAATGCTCGCAAACAATGGAAGTTAAAAAAATTATGGGGAGTTAGCTTTTGTCTGTAAAGTGGTGACGCACCACATTTTATGTTGCATCTGATAGAAACTTTTATCCTTGCAACATTATTTTCTCCAGTTGAGCTGACTGTTGAATTTGGACCTAGGTACAGAGTAAAAAGCTCTGAGCTACTAGCTGAGCTGTCACTGAGATAGAAATGGCGAAGGTCAAATGATTAGCTGGGACTCCTGCTCCTAACCCCTGCACCTGGGATTGTGTCTGTGCAGAACTAGCATTGGTTTCAGTTTGGGTTTTGCGCTCCTGATCTCCAACTGGGTTGCAGAGTTAAGGGCAGGCTGTTTTATTCATCCAACATTTGTGGGAATTGCTGCATTTTTGCCCATCATTTACTGCTTTTGAACTGTCTGACTTGCTTGGTCATTTCAGAGGGCAGTTACAAGTGGACAACATTGGTGTGGGTCTGGAGTCACATATAGGCCAGACAGCAGATTTCCTTCCCTAAGAGACATTAGGGAACCCATGATTTGAAAAATTAGCGAAAGTAGGGTCTTCGAAAATTTTTAATGTTGAGGTGGATTGACTTTTGGTAATCCAAGGTGGTGAAATATTATTGGGGTAAACAGGAATGTGAATTTGTGGTTGTAATTAGATCAAATCTCAGGGTTGAGGGATCAAATAGCCTACTCCTGTTCCTTGTTCATATGTTCACTACCGGTACACAATTAGAGAATTAGTACTGGATTGATATTGCCTGTTACACTCCACAACTCCTTATTCCATACAACATTCTACTTCATTGAGTCATCGAGTTTTTAATGGCACAAAAGAGGCCTTTCAGACCATCTTGACTGTACCAACCATCAAACATCCACCTATTCTAATCATGTTTTCCAGCACTTGGCCTGCAGCTATGTATGCTATGGAATTTTAAGTATCCATCTAAATTGTTATTGAGTGACTTGAGGGTTCCTACATCCACCATCCTTTTAATACCCACAACCCACGAATGCCTGCTAAACCTGGCCCCGTCTATTAAGGGGAAAGGGCAGCATGTTGGCTCAGTGGTTAGCATTGTTGACTCGCAGCATCAGGGACCTGGGTTGGATTCCACCCTTGGGTGACTGTCTGTGTGGAATTTGCATGTTCTCCCCGTGTCTGCATGGGTTTCCTCTGGGTGCTCCGGTTTCCTTCCACAGTCCAGAGATGTGCAGGTTACATGGATTGGCCATGGGAAATGCAAGGTAATGAGGATAGAGTAGGGGAGTAGGCTTGGGTGGGATGTTCTTTGGAGGGTCTGTGTGCTGCCAAAGGACCAAATGGCCTGATTCCACACTTTAGTGATTCAATGATTCTATCTGCCCTGTCAATGCCCCTCACAGTTCTGTAAACCTCACTCAGGACCTTCTCCCAAACAGCCATCAGAGTATTCTCTCCTCTATGGAAGCAAATCTGGCAGCACAGTGGTTCAGTGGTTAGCACTGCTGCCTCACAGCGTCAGGGATCTGGGCTTGATTCCACCCTCAGGTGACTGTGTGCAGTTTGCACATTCTCGTCGTGTCTGCATGGGTTTCATTTGGGTGCTTTGGTTTCCTCCCACGGTCCAAAGATGTGCAGGTTAGGTGGATTGGCCATGCCAAATTGTCCATAGTGTCCAAGGATGTTTAGAGTAAGTGGATTAGACATGGGAAATGCAGGGGTAGGGGAATGGGTCTGGGTGGGATGGTCTTTGGAGGGGCAGTGTGGACTTGTTGGGCCAAATGGCCTGTTTCCACATTGTAGGGATTCTATGATTCTATGATTCCATTAAATCATATACATGGTTAACAAATGGAACATTCCAAATGAGAAAAGAGACAAAACATTCTGCAATATTCGACTTACTCATCAATAGATAATGTGCTGGACCCTTAAATGCCCCAGGAAACCCATTCAAAGGTGATTACGGATGGTTAACATGTTGCATGTTGGCCAGTATGCCCTCCTGATCAAGTCATGCAAATATCTATGGCTTGGGCATCCTAACTCAATGAGGAAAAGGTATACTGTGGAGACAGCTTCTGGGATTCAAAAATAGACATAAGGGAAAGGTTATGCAATTACAGTAATTTAGTCAAACTTGGAATGATTCTGTGCCAGTGAGAGTATATTGAACAGTGTGACTCAGCATCTACCAAAAGCAGTCAGTATCTGGGCAATTACATAATTGCGGTCTTCATTTGAATTTCGAATAGAAAGCTTCGAACACTCTCATAAAACTTTGGCAGTAGTAAGCATCACATTTCCATTTGACCCTGAAAGTTACTAAAGGTGGAAAATGTACAAAAAAAATGTGGTGAATGCACCAACTACAATTTGAGCTTTGGCAGTTGGTTCAGCCCGAGAAGCCTTCTTCCAAATCAGAATACACCTAATATTCAAGCACTTCAGGGTGCCAAAAATGTGCCTTTTCTATATATTCCATCTCACCTCCGAATTGACTGTAGATACTCAATTGCTGAGTATGTTCATTACCCAAAATTGGTAGATACTTGGGTACAAAGGTGATCAAGGGATATGGACATAGGGCAGATCAGAGGAGTTGATCCAAATTTTGGCCATGATTTTATTGAATGGTGGAACCAGCACAAAGGACCCAATTCTTATGTTCTTACTACATCAAGTATTAAACCAAATCAAAATCCTAAACAGTTTGAATGAAAACTAAAAAATTGAATTGAGCACTAAAAATCAGAATTTAGATAACTAACATGATTCACAATAAGCATAAATGAGCTCTTCAGAAATGTGCCAGGCCTATGTGGAAGAGGCTGTGCCTATTTATATGTATAAGGTCTCATTACCTTTACCCATTATGTGATTTGACATGCTAGGTAGGCAACAACAATTTGACAGATGGCCAGATCTGTTCAAACAAGACTGTTTATGTCTAACTCCAGTTAATTCTGCACTACTTCTGGAAGTTATCAAGAGTATTACACCATGTGGGTTGGGCTAAATAGTCAAAAGTTGAATGTAGAAGGTCAAGGATGATTGTGTTGCAAGTGTGGCTCCCAACTTACCTTGATAGGCACGACTTTAAACAGAGCACAGCCGTGAGAGAGGAAATTCTCTCACGGAGAAGTCGACAGAGATTTAATGGCAATATTTCCAGCTTCGGTTTGTGAATTGGGCAAGAGTTGGTGTCAACGAGACCATCATTTTAGTTATTTTAAATTCTATCTGGTGCTCTTGGAATTAAAATCAATTTTTTTTTAATAAATAACAAATTGCATTTGTATTCTTACTGGATGCTCGTGGGAACTTGTTTTCTAAAAGCCATTCTGACATGCAACAGGAATGCTTGCCAAGAACTTTGCTTCTTGGCTGCGAAGTGTAGGATGTAAATGAAAAGCCCTGCAGGTATTTTTGGAAGGTATCTGTCATACATTGCATCTTAGGTGGATACATCAGCCCATCTGTTACCACTTGCTAATTATGATTTGACTTGTAATTGTCATAAATCACAGACCGAAAAGTGCTGGAAACCCAAAAGAAAATGTTGCTAGGTGATGAGTAAGTGCATTGATTTGCTATCTCCAAACTAACACTCAGGGAGCATATATACTGCATCTTTGTTATTAAGTGTCGCGCATTGAATGCATTTATTGTTAGAGATTGAACAAATGGTTTAAGGCAGCATTACCTGCCTTCTTTGGTCTTTAAATGTTTCATGCAGCATGTTATTAATTTGTATTACAAACCGGATGTTTGTACCCTCTGACTGTGTTCATCCACATGTGAAGTATTTGATTGTCGGGAATGAAAACAGAAATGGGAGAGAAACTCAGGAGGCCTGGAAACATCCGTGGAGAGAGACAAAGTGAAAGTTATGAGTCCAGTCTGTTTTTGTGAATGATGACTTTTACGAAATAAGCCCCAGTCAAATGCTGTTGAAACTGCTCCCTACCATTGGTATTGAATGAGACTGTTGGGAATTGGGGATGGTAAACAGTTAGGTAAACTAAGTCAAACATGGTGCTTCAGAGTTTTGATAAGAGCTTGTTAATAACAAGATGTGTTTAAGCCAGAGATAAAAGGTACTGCAGATGCTGGAGAATCCGTGATAACAAGGTGTGGGGCTGGATGAACACAGCAGGTCAAGCAGCATCATAGGAGCAGGAAAACTTGACGTTTCGGGCCTAGACCCCTCATCAGAAATGGGGGAGGGGAAGAGGGTTCTGAAATAAATAGGGAGAGAGGGGGTGGCGGATAGAGGATGGATAGAGGAGAGGATAGATGGAGAGGAGGCAGACAAGTCGAAGAGGTGGGGATGGAGCCAGTAAAGGTGAGTGTAGGTAGAGGGGTAGGGAGGAGATAGGTCAGTCCAGGGAGGACGGACAGGTCAAGGGGGTGGGATGATGTTAGTAGATAGGAGATGGGGGTGGGGCTTGAGGTGGGAGGAGGGGATAGGTGAGAGGAAAAACAGGTTAAGGGGGTGGAGATGAGCTGGGCTGGTTTTGGGATGTGGTTGGGGGAGGGGAGATTTTGAAGCTTGTGAAAGCCCTTTGTTTGGGAAGTATGCTGTGTTCCACATTGTATTCCAAATAGAAATTAACTCATATTCAGGACAAAAGTTGCGCAAACTTAGAACTAACGGCTGCTACTGAAATAACAAAATACTGCGGTGAACATATTGACTTCATTCTATATTTATTCATGATGGCCCTCATCTTCATCCAAGTAACTCTCCAATTCTACTTTCAGTACTAAACTAATGGGGGAGGTGGTAGTATTGTAATGGTAATTCCTGTTGACTATTAATCCAGAACCTTAGTCTAATATTCTAGGGATGTGGTTTCAAATCCCACCACAGGAGATGGTGATATTTAAATCTAATTAAAAGCCTGAGTTAAAAGAAAAGTTTGCTTTAATGGGGACCGTTGAACCACTGACAATTGATGCAAGAGGCAAAAAAACACTCTGGTTCTCTGCTGCTTTCTCCAGGTAGGAAATCTAGCTGCAAGATATGAAAAAGCTCTCGTTCTATAATGCTTCTTACCATCAGGGAATCTGCCTTCTTTCTCTATTCTGGCCAATATAACTCCAAACCCACAACCTATGAAAATGACTTCTGAGCCAGAGATGTCCACATCTCATGGGTAATTTTAATCAATTTACATGATGTGAATGTTTCTTTCATTGAATCTCTGAAGATTCAGATATTTGCAACTTGAGCTGCCATATATGTGAAACCAACCCATGTTAAGAATCACGCAGTTTTAAGTTGTGCCCATTCAATTGAATATGTGAGCTAGCATCACAAAGCATTGGATTGATTTCATAAGTTGAATGATGAGACATGATCTCAAGGAGTTTAGGGTAGGACGTTGATAGTTGAGTTGGGTCAGCTGAAGATTGCCAACTTCAGAAGTTGGGTCAGGTATCGAGACCCAACAGTACGAATCAGGCTGTGTTCAGTGAAGGGGACGGGCAATGATGGTGAGGCTAATTATGGGACTTGGAACTAGTTTATTGGATAAGGCTGATGTCAGGATTTGTGTCAGGTGAAGAAGTTAACTTTGGATAACATGTCAAGTAGCCCAAGGAAGATTGATGGTGTGACATGGGTCAGATAAGAAAGTTTGGAATGGAAAGTTGTATCAGATGAAGAAGGCTCACTTTGGAAATGATGTCAGATGAAGTGGGTTTACTTTTGGGATTGGGATCATGCTGCAGATTAAAGATTAAAAACACTTCCACCGGTTTGACCGAACAAAGGAGAGGCAATGGCCTAGTGGTATGGTTGCTAGACTATTAATCGAGAAACCGAAAACTATTTTTCTAGGGACCCAGATTCAAATCCTGCCACGGTAGATGGTGGAGTTTGACTTCAATAAAAAGTATTGAATTACAGGTCTAATGATGACAATGAAACCATTGCTGATTGTCGGAAAAACCCATTTTCCTTAGGGAAGGAAATCAGTCATCCCTATCTGGTTTGGCCTACATGAGATTCCAGACCCACAGCAATATGATTGATTCTTAACTGCCCTATGGACGATTAGGGATGGGCTATAAATACTGGCCTAGCCAGTCATACCCATATTTGTGAATGTATGAAAAAAATTGCCAATTCATATACTTGAGAAGTGACAGAAGTGTATGATTTCAGATGAACCTGTACAGAATGGGCTGGAGCTTTGTGTGGGTTTGACTGGAAGTAAATAGTCGTTGGCCATCTTTTGATTGGTGGATGTACAAATGTCAGGGCCTTGAGAGAAAGCCTCTCCAGCATTGGTGTTAAAAGAATAAGAATGAGGTAAGGAATATGTTGAAGATATGTATGATTTTGTGTAGCTGTGTATATTCTGTCTCATTGAAGTCTTTGAATGGCCAAAGGCGACATTTACAATGTTTTTGTGGGTTTATAAACTTAACAAAAGGCTGTTATATCATTATAAAAATCACAAGTTAGTTACATCACCCTGACAGGATTTGACAGTGTTATTCAAACTTGCGTGTAGAAGGGAGAATTCCTGTGTTCTATGCCATTGAGTGTGTATATACATGGACGCAATTGGTGGTAAATCTGTACAACCTTAGAATTTGGATGCCAATTGTTCAAAATGATGGTCAGAGACATGAATGCTCAGAGATCCTTGAGCAGACCCTTTCCTACATCCACAGATTATCTCAGAGTGTCGATTTGGCAAAGGAATTTCTCTTCATTTGAAAGTCATGCAGGCATCATCATTGACAAAAATGATGTTTCTGTCTGTGAAACTTAAAGTTTGGACTATCAGACATTTATTTATGTGAAAAATTAAAAGATAGATCAATCCACAGTACATCAGTATTAATAGATTTTAAGAATCAATTTATACAAAATTCAACAACTTTATTAGTCACAGCATTACTTCAATGACCCTGAATGTAGTCAGATGAAGGCTGTTCAATCTAATCATCCTTCTGTAGAATGAGGTGACAGAGTAGTAGCACATAGGCATGCTGTATAGCTATAATTGTAGTCTTGACATACTGATAAAGTTACAATGAAGCATTCTGATTCAATTACTTGAAGAATGCACTGACTTGCTTGGAAGTTCGAGACATTTTAATGATTATGCTTTAAGCAAATTTTCAACAATGTTAAACCATAACCTAGGAAGGCTAAAACAGAGGGAATGTTACTTATTGAAGTGGTCTCAGATCAGTGATCTTCGTGCTTTAATAACTGGATAATAATAATGTTTATTTGGTCTGTAGTCAGGCATTGTATGACCATAAAAACAACTGGCCCATTGGCATTTCTTCACTCAATAGACATGAAAGAAGGAGAGATGTATTAAAATGTTCTCATTGATTATTGCCTCTGCATTAACAATATGTCTTTGTGTTATCTTGGCTATACACTTGCCAGTATTTGAGACAGTGTGTTCTTTATTCCACATAGCGTGATGGTTGGAACACTTCCAAAGGGATTGAGGAAATGATGGAAAGCAGCATTTCCCAGTGTTGCCATTACTTTGGATAGCTGCAGACTCCTCTAATTTTACATCAATGCAACCTCTGCTGTACGGCTGGAAGTGGTAGAGTGGGAAAGAACCTTCTGTATTTTTTGGAACTTCCTTTCAATTACGTTAAATGATACAAAAGCTAAAGAAAATTCCAATATTGCAGTTATGATTTTGCAACAAAGAAGTTAATACACCTATGTGGATTTTCTCCAAGTATTATTCTTCCAAAGGTGCCAATCCATTTAATTTTTTAAAGAACTGTTATATTAGTAAACTAAGCAGTTTGTAATGTTACATTGTTTTCAAACATGTGTTGGGAATTCAGGATCAGCACATCTTCACATTTTGTTTAATTGGGTCAATTATTTATTGGACTAAGTGGATCTTAATGATGTCCTCTGTTTTGCTTTCTTGCTGCTAAAATGTTACCCATTCAACCTCAATCCTGGTCCCCATGTTATCCGATATTGTATAGTGATCCCTTTCCTTCTGCACGGTTTCCTGCTTTTCAAATCTGCCCCCCCTCACCAATAAATCAACATGGGTCTATCTGTCCATGCAAACTCTTGGCCATCTTCAAGCTTCCTTTTCTCCCCAAAGTCCTTGAACATGCCATTGCCTCTGAAATCTGTAGCCAGTTTTCCAATAATTCCACATATGAGCCTTTCCAAATAGGATTTGCACACACCTCCCCCTGCCCAACCACTCCAAATCCCCAAACACCCCCATAATGTCACTGAAATAGCTTTAATTAAACTCCCACCCAAGCACCCCCAACCCTGTCACAGGGACCGTGATGTCTCCTTATCTGTCTTCTCTGTTTTACACAGTGGGTCACATCATCCTGCTCATTAGCTACTCTATTATAAATCTAGTTGTGTCTCCAGTTGTTTCCTGTGAATCTGTAACAATGGGTTTTAGTTTCTGCTGCACAGTTACCTTTGGAGTTGCCTAAATATCTATCCTTGCTTCTGTTATCTCTCTCATTCACATTTTGTCTCCACTTCAGATGAAGTCTAACATAGAATAATCCTGAGCAAAGAATAGCTTACACTGGAATAATAATGAGACCCTTAGGTGTCTATGATCTTCACAGATTTGAAATACCAATGGCATGAATTTATAATTGGATCTGGATACTATAATGATGCCATTAGACATTGAAGGTCGATGCAGATTGTGTGGTGATGAATGGAGTTTCTCATCATCCGTCTGAGCCTCCTCGGGGCATTTTGTCCCCAGACCTCTCCTTCTGGAGAATGGTAGTTGCCACTGGAGGTTATTGCTGGATTTGCTAAATGTACTAATCCCTCTCTCCTTCTGCATTGTTTTCATCGAAATAGCGAAGTATAACTGCACCATACACCATTTGGAAACAGTAACATGTGTAACCATAAAATGCAGCAGATCCACATTCTGGGAGGTAATAGGTACATAGAAGATTTACCAGGATGCTGCCTGGGCTGGAGAGTATTAGTTATGAAGAGAGATTGGACAGACTGCAGTTGTTTTCCTTGGAGCAGAAGAGACTGAAGAGGGCCATAAATGAGATGTGTATAAAATTATGAAGGACATAGATTGGATGGACGGGAAGAAACATTTCCCCTTGATGGAGGTATCAATGACGGGGCGGGGTGCGGCGACAGCAGGGCAGGGGTTCAAAAGATTTAGAGGGGGTGTGAGGATAGCCTTTTTCACCCAGAAGGTAGTGGAACCCAGAACTCATTGCCTGTAAGGGTGGTAGAGACAGAAACCCTCTTAACATTAAAGAAGTATTTAGATGTGCACTTGTGATGTCAAGGTGTTCAAGGCTGTGGGCCAAGTGCTGGGAAATGGGATTAGCATAATTAAGTGGTTGTGTCTGACCAGTGCCGACTCGATGGGCCAAAGCGCTTTTTCTGTGCTGCAGATCTCTACGACTCCAGGACTTGTGTGTCTAAGCAAGGAAGATCAATTGCCTAAAGGAAATACGCAGCAAAAACGAAAGTGGAAACAAAATATTTCTGTTTGATGACATGCATTGTGATTTACATAATCTGAACGAACTCGTTTACTGTTTAGTAATAAAGAAAACATAATCTAGGTGTCAAGATTTCCCTGGAATATACCATGTTGTTTTACAGACTAAACAGCAGCTGCTGACACATGACTTTGGTGTGGACCTCCTATAATTAGAACGTAAGTGAGTCAAAAAATGTAGGAAAAACTGAATACAATGTTATTTTAAACAGTCTGAGCAATGGTTCAAGCCTACATTTAGATTTGAATAGAATAATTTCAGGATGGCATGCAGTCATAATTGGGTTTGCAACAATCAGTACAAATTCAAATCCGTGAGATATTCTGCGAAAGAAGAATACACGTGGGATATAATTCAATAAAGACCACAAAGAACTGCATAGGTTTTCACAGTCTGTGCGGTGGAGGCAACTCTATATTTTCGAAACTACACGAATGAACTATCTCCATTTATTTCCCACTGTTAGATGTTGTTCAAGCTCAGCAACCCCATTTTTTATCAAAGCCCATCATTGGGGATCAGGGAGTGGGAAAGTCACTCATTGTAGAAACACCAATATAGCTTGCACTATGGATTATTGCTGAGAAATCCACTATCCACAGTACTCTCTTTGCTCTCTAAAAGAGAAAGGTATCACCTCAGGAAGGCAGAACAGGGCAATAACATTTCAACACATATTCTCAGAAATACCCACAAGTATACAATTACATGCAGGTAGAGTCATTAAATATACTTGCATGCATGCCATGCACATGGAAGTTGGAAAATAGGGTTTTCCATTTATACAGTGACATGAAAGAGTTAAAAATGGTTAATATTAACTGAACAACAAAATCAATCCATTGGTTTGGGATTGAAAAAATTTATGAAAGATTCGCCATGACACTAAAGTCAGAGGAAACAGTTGCATTGTTTTGGTTCCAATCTCCATTGTTCAGCTGGAGTTCGGTGGATTTTATAATTAAGCAATGCTTGAGTTGCAATAATAAAATATTACTTATTAGGTCTCATTGTTAGTCTTTAGGCCCGAGGCAGGAAGGCTTATATGGCTAAATATGTCACAATCTGTCAATTATTCAGGTATCTCAAATTCTAGCCCTGGCTGCACGATACAATTTTACGTGTGGTGTTCAAACAGTCACCCATTCATCAGCCTTCTCAAGATTACTGACCAGAACAATGGATACTGAGGTTACAATAGTTAGGCCTTTTCTTTGATTTAACCCCTTTCTATACTGTCAGAATGAAACGGTCTAAGCAAAAAAAACATGTTGTTTGTAATATTTTGTATGCCATGCATAAAGAAAATAATCACTAAATTATTGGTAAAGAAGAAAACACAAATATTCTGTAAATGATGCTTCGAACATTAAAAAGCAGCATTTATTTGCCCAGGTTTTTTTTCAGCAATTGTAAACACATTTCAGAATGCTTGAAGAAATAGTAAGAACTGCCGATGCTGGAGTCAGAGATAACACACTGTGGAGCTGGAGGAACACAGCAGGCCAGGCAGCGTCAGAGGAGCAGGAAAGTTGACGTTTTGGGTCAGGACCCTTCTTCAGAAACGGGGGAGGGGTAAGGGAGCTCTCAAATAAATAGAGAGAAGAGGGGTGGGGCTGGGGAAGGTAGGTGGGATGGTGATAGGTGAGCGCAGGTAGGCAGTGGTGGGGATTGGTCAGTGGCCGCTCCTCCCACCTCACTGAAGGGTCCTTACCCGAAACGTCAGCTCTCCTACCCCTCTGATGCTGCCTGGCCAGCTGTGTTAATCCAGCTCCACACTGTGTTATCTCAGAATGTTTGAAGATTTTTTAAAATCTCAATCCGGTACTAGGTTGTTAAATCCATTTACAAATTGAATCCCTTCATTGATGGGACGCATCTATTTTATGTAGGGCCAACACAATTTGTTATGATTAACTGCAGTGACTGTAGTTCATGGAATAAGAGTGGACGTACAGCTCAAAACCTGATAGTTCGCACGGTACTTTTCTGGTCTTAATCCAGCAATGCATTGGCAACCTAATTATCATTGTAGATGGCGCAATCATTGGCCTTCATTAACATTACTATTCCACACATCCACCAGGTAGGGTTATGGTACTCCATCTGAGCATCAAGTATGATCATAAAATCACAAGGCGAGAAAACCCTTCAGGCCATTCAATTTCAATCCTTGGAAGAACAACATTGTCATCATCCTTATAAAAAATAACACACGTACAATCTGTCACTTTATTGAGTACTCACCTGAACCATGATATAATGTCCTGCCGATGGAGAAGTGGGCACCATTTTGTTCCACATTGCTGGAAATATTTTTAATTTACCCGTTTTGTCATGATACATTACGTACCTGCAGCTGGTGGTACTTGAACCCAGCTCTTCTAGTTCAGAGGTAGGGACATTAATGCTGAACCAAAGGAGCTGTTACAGAAGTGTACACATTTTTCGAGACCTAATGATCACAAGTGGAATTATGTGCTGACTTTCCAAAACGAATCACTTTTGTCTTTGTATAAGGAAAATGAGGCAGTCAACAAATTTATCGAGAGAAAAGAGCTCAGTGCTTTGGCGGAAGATAGATCTCCAGATGGTTGTTTATTCATAAGTGTTAATGCACCTGAACTATCCCTTGGTTATAAAAGGCCGTGGATGTACAGTGAGACCTCAGCACCTGTGTAAAGCCAATCCTGAATTTAAAAAACAATGCCTCAGTACTCAGGTCTCTGGTCTTTCATCTGTTTATGCCTGTCCAAGTACTGTCAAACCTGCTAAACATGCCTGGCATTGTCTGGTTTTGTTACACGTTTGCAGCATCTGTGGTATTTTGCTTTGGTCAGAAGAGAACTCAGCCTCCTAGCTGAATAAATACTTCAGATCTGACTGATTAAAAAACAACATTCTTGCAAGAGGACTACAATACAAGAGTGGAGATGTACTGCTGAGGCTGTATAAGGTTACGGTCAGATCATATTTGGAATATTGTGAGCAGTTTTGGGCCCTGTATCTCAGGAAACATATGCTGGTATTAGAGGAGGTCCAGAGGAGGTTTACAAGAATGATCCCGGGGATGAAGGGCTTGTCATATGAGAAGCTGCTGAGGACTCTGTGTCTGTATTCGATGGAGTTTAGAAGAGTGAGGGAAGATCTTATTGATTAGAGAAAACTGAGAAGCCTGGATGGAGTGGATGTGGAGGTGATGTTTCCAGTAGTAGGAGAGCCTAGGGCACAACCTCAGTGTAGAAGAATGACCCGTTGAAACTGGGTTGATGAATTTCTTCAGCCAGAGTGTGGCGAATCTGTGGAACTCATTGCTGCAGAAGTTTGTGGAGGCCAAGTCAATGAGTGCATTTAAGACAGAGATAAATAGTTTCTTCATTATTAATAGGATCAAGGGCTGCTGGGAGAAGGCTGGAAAATGGTGTTGAAAAACTTATTAGTCACAATGATAGAATCTCAGCCATTAGCAGGGTTTCAAATTGATGAGGTATTGGATAGGTGGAGCAGACTCGATGGGCTGAATGGCCTAATGTTTTATGATCTTATCATCTAAATACCCACAAAAGAAAAGGATTGTGTCCCTCAGCCAACTGACATTTTTTGGAGAAATGTCCCAGTCTATTTTGCTGGATTGTAGCACTGAACTAGGTCATTGCTAATGCAAAGGGTGGAACCTTCCCAGCCACTGAAAGACATGGCTTTGATGAGTCCGTTGGGAGAATTGGGTATGTCTTGTAGAAATGAGATTTTTGATGAGAAGAAAAATGTCCAATTTTGCAATCAAATTTTGAACGCGAGGTGAGAATCTTGCTAGTGAATGGTGTGGGGTCTATTTGGATCCAGTTGTATGCATTAGCACGCCATTGTTGCCTAATGTCCCCTCACTGATACACAGTTTCCCTTTCTCTGACCTGCCCGATGGAAAGTAGATCATAACATTTCCCGACATGAAAAGTCTTTAGGCTTTAGAAATGGCTCTATCGTCAGGAATCCCAGGAGGTCCTGATAGTGGTGAGCACTTCAGTTTCAGTTATCCGTACTTCAGACACTTCGATCTGTTTATGTATTAAAAACACTTTACCCAAGCGCTCTCATCAGTGAGATGGACAAAGAGACATAGAATTCAATTTGTGGTTCGATATGATTTTATTAACAAAATGTTCCTTATTAAAAGCACCATGTGAGCATTTCCCAAATTCCCACACTATTTACTCTTTGTCTAGCTCTATCCATCTACCCACAATGATCCAAGTGTTTGAGCTGGACTGTTAGAATTTCCTTCCTCTTCGATGTTGGGCTGGCTCCCTTCCACGAAGGTTGTTGTCTCAGGTCAGGGTGAATTTCTCTCTCTCTATTTTCTCTCTCCTGACAATCCACTGTTGTGCCAGCTCAAGTTGATATCCCTGTCCCTGGAAACCATGCAGCAACAGCCCCAGGGGCTGCTGGGTGCTGGAGTGGGCACCACCACAGTACTATGGGATTTCACCTTTATTGCAACAAAAACAGGAAGGGCCTTTAACCTTCACCCTTCATGGTCTCTCACCCTCGCATACACCCCATGCCCATTCATGCTCCACCACCACCCTTCATAGCTTCATGCCAACTCATGTCAACCCATCATACCCCTCACACAATATAATTCTTTATAACCTTTCTTCCAACTTAATGCAAACTTCTGCCAATTGATGACTCCCCCACTTACAACACTGCCTTGATCCCTGTATGTCCACTTACTCAATACCTACAGTCGTGGGCAGATTGCAACAGCCATGGTGGATGGAAATAATGTTTTTGTTATTCTCTTGCGGGATATAGTTATCACTGGACCAGCATTTATTGCCTACCCCTACTTGTCTAAGAGAAGGTGATAGTGAGCTGCTTGCTTGAATCACTGGAGTCCGCATGCTGTCGGTAGACTTATAATGCTATTAGGGAGGGAATTCCAGGATTTTGACCAGGCGGTAGTGAAGGAGCAGTGATATATTTCCAAGTTTGACATTGATTGGCTTGTAGGGGAGCATGCAGGTTGTGGTGTTCCCATGCATCTGTTGCCCTTATCCATCTAGATGGAAGTGATCATGGGTTTGGAAGGTGATATCTAAGGATCTTTAGTGAATTTCTCCTGTACCTCTTGTACATTGTACACAATGCTGCTACTGAGCGTTGGTGGTCATCAGTGTGGAAGTGATGCCAATCAAGTGAGCTGAGATAACAAGCGTGGGGCTGGATGAACACAGCAAGTCAAGCAGCATCATAGGAGCAGGAAAACTTGACGTTTCGGGCCTAGATCCTTCATCAGAAATGATTTGCTTTGGGTAGTGCCAAGCTTCCTGTGTGTTGTTAGAGCTGCGCTCATCCAGACAAGTTGCACACTGCACTGCAGGCGCATTCTTGAATTGCGCCTTGTAGATGGTGGGTATGCTTTGGGGAGTCAGGACTGAGATGCATGCTGCAGTATTCCTAGTCTCTGACCAGTTCTTGTAACCTCTCAGTATCTATCGCTGACTTCACTGTATAAAACACAGTCATTCATAAAAACACTTCCAGTGCTCATAAAACAGTTCAAATAATCCTCAACAATCCTATGTACTCAGCATGCTACTATATTGGCTTATACAGTCACGACTGTGTGGCCAAATTCAGCTCCAACTCCATTTATAAATTTGCTCTTGTCACCACCATAGTGGATTAGATCTCAGATATTGATGAGACCAAGTACAAGGAGGAGATAGACAGCTTAGAGGCATAGTATAAAGACAACAATCTCTCCATTAATGTCAGCAAAATGGAGGAGCTGGTCATCAATTTCAGGAAACAGCGTGGAGGACACACCCTTCTCTGTATCAATGGTCTTGACGTGGAGGTAGAGATGGAGGTAATCGAGAGTATCAAGTTCTCAGCAAATATCACCAAAGATCTGCCTGGTTCATCCACGTTAACTCTAAAGTCAAGAAAGTACACCAATGCCTCTACTTCCTCAGAAGGCTAAGGAGATTTGACATGTCCCCATGATTCTTAACAATTTTTATACATACACCATAGGAAATCATTCTATCCAGATTCATAGATAACACGGTGTGGAGCTGGATTAACACAGCAGGCCCGGCAGCATCAGAAATTCAGAAATTCTATCCAGATTCATTACAGCGTGGTATGGCAACTGTTCTGCCCAAGACTGCGAGAAATTACAGAGAGGTATAAATGCAGCCCAATACATTATGCAAACCAGCCTTCCATCCATTGAGTCCATCTACTCTCCTTGCTGCCTCAGGAAAGCAACCAACATAATCAATTGCTCCTGCCACCCCGGTTATACTCTCTCCCGCATTTTTCCATCAAGAAGATACAAAAGTTTGAAAACACTTACCAACAGATTGAAGATCACTGTTATCAGACTTATGAACGGACATCTCATATATTAGAGTTGATTTTTCTCTGCACCTTCTCTGAAGCGATAACACTATATTCTGTTACCCTGATGAGCTTATGTAAGGCATGATTTGTCCGGTCAGAGAGCTAACCGGACAATTTTCACTGTACATTGGTATATGTGACAATGATTAATCAAATCAAATCTTCACAAAAATAAACGTCTCCTTCAAGTACTAAATTTCATATAAAAATAAATATTTGCATTCATAAGCTGAAATTAGACATGTAGTCCCTTCATAACCTCTCTGAACTGCCAATCAAAGTGTGAGCTTACAGGGCCATGCTACAATAACGATGAACTAAGTGAATTACGGAAGCAGTCGTACAGTCGTAGAGATATACAGCACAGAAACATACCACCATATATCCTAAATTAATCTAATCCCATTTGCCAGCATTTTACCCATTTTCCTCTAAACCATTCCTGTCCATATAACCGTCCAGATGCCTTTTAAATGTTGTAATTGTACCAGCCTCCACTACTTCCTCTGGCAGTTCATTCCATATACGCATCATCCTCTGTGTCAAAACATTGTCCTACGTCCCTTTTAATTCTTTCCCCTGTCACCTTAAACCTATGGCCTCTAGTTTTGAACTCCCCAACCCTGGCGAAACCCCTACCCTGGCGAAACCCCTACCTTACTCTCCCAATCCATGCCCCTCATGATTTTATAAACTTCTATACGGTCACCCCTCAGCCTCCTATGCTCCAGGGAAAATAGTCTCAGCCTATTCAGCCACTCACTATATCTCACACCCTCAACATCCTTGTAAATCTTTTCTGTACCCTTTCAAGTTTCACAACATCAGGGAGACCAGAACTGAATGCAGTTTTCCAAAGTGGCCTAACCAATGTCCTGCACAGCTGCAACATGACCTCCTAACTCCTCTACTCAATGCACTGACCAGTAAAGGCAAGCACACCAAATATCTTTTCTACTACCCTGTGACTCTGCTTTCAAGGAACTATGAACCCACGCTTCAAGGTCTCTTTGTTTGGTAACACTCCCCAGGACCATGCCATTATGTGTATAAGTCCTGCCCTGGTTTGCCTTTCCAAAATGCAGCACCTCACATTTATCTAAGTTAAACTGCATCTGCCACTCCTCAGCCCATTGGCCCATCTAATCGAGGTCCCATTGTACTCTGAGGTAACCTTCTTCGCTGTGCACCGCGCCTCTAATTTTTGTATCATCTGCATACTTACTAACTATACCTTCTTTATTGACATCCAAATTATTTATAAAAATGGGCAGCCCTAGCACTGATCCTTGTGGCACACCACTGGTCACAGGTCTCCAGTCTGAAAAGCAATCCTCCACCACCATTCTCTGTCTCCTACCTTCGAACTAGTTGTGTTTCCAAATGGCTGGTTCTCCTTGTATTCTATGTGATCTAGCTTTGTTGACCAGTCAATCATGCAGAACCTTGTTGAACGCCTTACTGAAGTCCATGTAAACCACATCCACCACTCTGCCTTCATCAAACCTCTTCGTCACTTGTTCAAAAAAGTCAGTCAAGTTAGTGAAACATGATTTCCCACGCAAAATGCCATGTTGACTGTCCCTAAACAGTCCTTGCCTTTCCAAAATGAAAATCCTATCCCTCAGAATCGCCTCCAACAACTTGCTCACTACTGGTGTCAGGCTCACTGGTTTATAGTTCCCCAGCTTTTCCTTACTACCTTCTTAAGTAATGGCACCACATTAGCCAACCTCCAGTCTTCCAGGATCTCACCTGTGGCTATTGATGCCAAGCAACACTAATCTTCTTAAGATAACCAACATTTTTGTGTTCGCAAATATCAATGGAAATTGTGAGCACTGTCTTTTCAACTGCTGGCTGTCTAGATTTTCCTTCTTCAAAATTTAAAGGGCAGATGACTTGATAGCTTGACACTTCCAAAGACCTTATTTATGCACACAGCCAATGACACCCATGTCTCATGGGTGAATTTAAAAAAATCTTTAGGATAACTCTGTGATTGTGAAACAAAAATCAGAACGTAGGCCTGGAACAGATGTAAAATAGATCCAATGGGTTAAATGTGCTTGCAAGATTGCCCAGTTTTATATAACATTGCCTGTACTAATACATTAAACCAGTTTAGTGATGGTGAGAATCCCAACAAATTTGTCTTTTTTTTCCTTTTTTTTCTGTTTTTTGGCTGTGGTTACTGCAAAAAAGGCTGTTTTTATTGCTTATCCCTGGCTGACTTGATAAGGAGATTCTGTCCCTTACCTTTGAAGTTCTAGAATTCTTGCGGTTTTGGGTGCTCCCAGGTTAATGTCTGGTAAGCTTTTCAACATTCCTATTATGCTTCAACATTGTAACAAATAATTTATAAAGTGTAGGGCATTAAGAGTCAACCACAAAATGTAGGGAAAGTTTAACAGACCCATAGTAAGATGATCTTTCCTGATGGTTACAGAACAAAACAGGCCTGATAGTTAATATTTCCAAGTACAATAGATGGTGCGAAAATTGCATATCAGAAATGGATTTAGAATCTAACTAATTGCAAATGGAATTTTGTCCTTCATTGCTAAAGGGATTGAGGTTAAAAGCAGAGAGGTTATGTTGCAGCTGTGCAAGGTGCTGGTGAGGCCACACCTGGAGTACTGTGTGCAGTTTTGGTCTCCTTACTTGGAAAAGGATATATTGGCACTGGAGGGGGTGCTGAGGAGGTTCACTAGGTTGATTCCGGAGTTGAGGGAGTTGGCTTATGAGGAGAGACTGAGTAGATTGGGATTATATTCATTGGAATTCAGAAGTTAGAGGGGGGATCTTATAGAAACATATAAAATTATGAAGGGAATGGATAAGATAGAAGTAGAGAGGATGTTTCCTCTGGCAGGTGAAGCTACGATAAGAGGGCATAGCCTCAAGATTAGAGGGAGCAGATTTCGGACTGAATTGAGAAGGAACTTCTTCACCCAGAGGGTTGTTAATCTATGGAATTCCTTGCCCAGTGAAGTAGTTGACGCTACTTCAGTAAATGCTTTTAAAGCTAAGGTAGATTTTTTTTGAACAATAAAGGAATTAAGGGATACAGTGAGAGCGCGGGATCTGAGTCCACAAAAAGATCAGCCATGATCTTATTGAATGGCGGAGCAGGCTCGAAGGGCCAGACGGCCTACTCCTGCTCCTAGTTCTTACGTTCTTATGTTCTTATGTTCTAAACCCATGTTCCAACTCATTGCATCATTCAACCACCCACAATCCTTTCCAAGTAATAACCAGAAAGCCTTCTGATGCCTTTATTCTACTCGAGATGTTTATTTGTTGCAAAAGTGAAAAGAGCCAATATGAATCAATGTTAACTGTTTTCCTTGCAAATTGATACTTCAAACCACAAACCAGTGAGGTCTAACACTAAAGAGGTCTTCACCAAATGGCTGTTAATCCTTCTTTAGTATGTCGACATTAGAAAATCTTTCTTCACCTACAGAAATCCACCTGTTTCACAAATACATGGTTACAAAGTTAAGCCCTGGTAACAAAACAGTACCAGAGCCTTTGAGTCCCCTAAGGCTAAATAACAACTCGCTGGGAAGATGTGTTTTTTTTAATTCCTGACACAGTGCCACGGAAAGATGGTGAGAGAACAGCTTGGAGGCAAATACCAGACAGTGATGTATTAGTTTGTTCTGCACAGGTGTTGGAAGGATCAAAATAAGAGAACTATAAGTTCTCTTTTCTTCTCAACACTGCAGAGGAGAAAGCAACAATACCAGATCTCATTGGCTAGTAGAACTAAATGCTCTTCCCAGGCTAGCTTAACTTTAAAAGGTATTTTTAGCCCGTGGAAGAACAATGAACAAACTTACAGTGTAAACGTTCTAAGGAAACCAAACTGAAGGCATTTTAATATTTAACTCTTGCCTAATTCGGATGTCCACATTTGCAATGGTAAAACTGGCTCCTCGATCCTAGCTTCAGAATCATACACATCCTTTTGGCTGTGACATCAGCATAGAGTGCATTTTGGGCATTGATCTTCCCTCATCTGGACTGAGAGAGCACCAAATGCAAAGATGCCATTCAAAGGAGACAGAAAGAGCTAGTTTCCATGAAAGTAACCTAAATCAATGAAGTTGTAATAGCGGCAGTGTGACTACAAAGCTTATAAAGTATATTCCCTTTATTCTTTTAGACAGTAATAATCTGTAGAAAGGAGTAGGGAAGCATAAGTGAAATATACATAAAGGAAATGTTCTCGAATTGACACATATCAAACATAAGAATAAGAACAGGAGTAGGCTGTTCAGCCCCTTGTGCCTGGCCCACTATTCAATATGATCAGGGCTGATCTCATCTCAGCCTCAACGCATAAGAACATTAGAACTGAAAAGTACCAATATAAGAGCTAACTAGTGCATGTTAGTACATATAAAGCACATATTTGAAATGATTGAGTGATTAATTAAATGAATAGGCTTATTTAGCTGCTGATATGTTAATAAATCTAGTCATAGGAAATTTCAAACCGAGACTGGGGAAGAGAGGTCAGTTTGTCACCTTCTGTTCTGAGGAGAGGTAGTTGGTCTGAAACATTATGTCAGTTTTGACTCAAAAAGTTGAGAAGGCAGAGTGGGAATATTCCTGCCTGACATACGAGTTTACTAAACAGGTGCCAAAGAGACCGTTGTCCAATTCATGAGCTGAAGAGTGGAAGATTGTTTGATAACAGTTGTCATGGCATATGGAGGACTGGGCCTAATGAATTTCACTCAAGAACACGCATTCCTAAAACAAAAAATCCACAACAGGCTTGTAGCCTCACCTTCACAAACCCTCACTCCTCATAAACCCGAACTGCATGTGCCTTATCTACTCTCCATTGTCTCTCATTGCCCCAAGATCAACCAATGCCCCCTATTTTTCTGATGAAGGGTCTAGGCCCGAAACGTCAAGCTTTCCTGCTCCTATGATGCTGCTTGGCCTGCTGTGTTCATCCAGCTCCACACGTTGCTATCTCGGATTCTCCAGCATCTGCAGTACCTTTTATCTCCAATGCTCCCTATTGCTCTTTTTGGCCCTTTTGCCAACATAATGCATACTCACGTTAACCCATGTCCTCCATCCACCATCCTTTGCCTTCACACCCATGTTTAAAATGCCAATTCACTCATTACCCACCAGGGAAAAAACATCAGGGGCCATGCTGTGATGAACAAAATAAAATTCTAATTGTTTATTTGTAAATTCACGATTTTAAACCAAAACTAATTGCCAGATATGTATTGTATATTTAAATTCCACCAAATCTTCACTTCTTCTGAAAACATACTTCCATTTGAAGGCCCGCAACAAAGTCCCTCAAACAGTGAATTTCCAAACCCCTACCATCAGGAAATCTGTCATGTAGCACTAATCATATATTGGCAATTCTCAGGCTAATGTTAACAGACAGGTTAATACAAAGAAACTGGTTTTGTTCAATAGCAGAGTGTTTATTTTTCCAAAAACATGTGTGTAACGAGGTCAGTCAGATGGACCTCAAAGAATATAAATTCTCTGATTGGGGCTGTTAATCTGGTCCAATCAGGGAGCCCTGGCTCACAAATAAGAACAAAGGTGTCAGACTTCCTGTTCACTCTGAGAACTGACTCTGAATGAGCAGAATCAGTGACCAGGACTCCCCACACATAAATAAAGGGTGACAGTGTTGGGATGCCTGCTTCTGTGGACTTATTTCATGTAAACAGCTTGGGGATTTAAATGCCTTGACGGTTCTCCTGAGCCAATTTTTGCACACATTCATGTCTACATTAACAATCCCAAAAAGCACCCAGCCTCTCCCAAAGCCTCCTTTACATCTCCCAAAGGCCCCCTGCAAAGATATGCCCTACTTTTCTTTTGTTCAAATATCTGAATGTCAGAAGTTGTGTTCGGACATCCCACTTGTATATGTGCAGTTGCCAACATGAACCAAGGATGTGTAAAGTGCAATCTGTCTTTGTTTCTCCAGCCATTCACCTCTAACTCTGGTAAGTAACTATGGATGCTGGAATTGGAGTCTAAATTTGTAACTTCAACACCTTCTAGGCAACACCAGAAATGTTCTCTGTCATTGCAAAAATCCATGCCATCAACTCGCTTTCTCTCTGTACAACGTTGTCAGATCTGACAACTAACTTCAGCACTTCCCACTTATATTTCACATTTTTAGCATTCATAGTTTTTTTTTATTTTTTACTTTGGAAGGAAGGGTTTGAAGGCACAATCATAATTTGTGTAGTACTGATGTAAAGCCCGAAACTCAGCCGATGTAACTGAACACATGCCTCCCACCACTGTCACCCTTGGACTGACAGGGAACAGAAATGTGCACATCAGCAGAGCGTTAGAGATGGATATGTCAGCCACAGTAACTCCACAATCCTTCAACAGTGGAAATGCCAACCATAGGTGTCTTTGTTTATGATGAAATCAATGAGTATTGACACCCCAACATTCACATTTTCTTGTTTACATAACAATAATCATCTCTTTTATGCAGAGGTGGACATGATGAATAGACTGGTGTGTTAGTTGTTAGTTGGAGTTGTTTCCGTTAGGTGGGGATACTAAGGACCCGTGGGCACAGCCTTAGAATTAAAGGGGGTCAATTTAGAACAGAAATGAGGAGACATTTCTTCAGTCAGAGAGTGGTGGGCCTGTGGAATTCATTGCCACGGAGTGCAGTGGAGGCCGGGACGTTGAATGTCTTCAAGGCAGAGATTGA
Organism: Ginglymostoma cirratum; assembly: GCA_024137785.1. Lineage (NCBI taxonomy): Eukaryota > Metazoa > Chordata > Chondrichthyes > Orectolobiformes > Ginglymostomatidae > Ginglymostoma > Ginglymostoma cirratum. The sequence goes on from JAHRHZ010000046.1 coordinate 8,010,548, forward strand.
TAAATTCTTGATCTCGCAAGGAATCAAGGGCTACGGGGAGAGTGTGGGTAAGTGGAGTTGAAATGCCCATCAGCCATGATTAAATGGCGGAGTGGACTCGATGGGCCGAATGGCCTTACTTCCACTCCTATGTCTTCTGGTTTTATGGTCTTATGGTCTTAGTGTTGGCTGGCAATGTAAGGTAAAGCCACCTTAGGTCCACTCTCTCACTTGAGGGAAATGACTAGCAGTGGTTTAATCTGCATGTCACCGCAGCTTAGGCGATGGGAGAGGTTGAGAGGGAGAGTCCTTTATGGTAACCTCAGTCAATGCAGGAATTGAATCCACTCTGTTGGTATCATTCTATGTCGCAAACCAGGCATCATGCAGCTAACTGAGCTAATCAGTCCCTAGACCTCTCTGTTCAAAAGATGTTCTTGCAGAATTATTGTATCAAACCTCATGTATTATTTATCATGTCCACTGCCACTTCTGTTGGGTATAGCCTAGAATTGGTTTCTGTGTCCAAATATTGCAATAATGTGGGTACCCAAATGGTTTTGAGCTTCATCTGTCTATGTATCCACAAGTTTATCAACTTAGTTTCAGGTTGAGCCTTGCTTGCTGGTGAAAATGAGTTCTCTCCAAGTGTATGAAGGAGAAGGGACAGAAGATTGTGATAGGAACGTAGGCACACACGAGCATGAGCAGGCCTTTCAGCCCCTTGAAACTGTTCCATCATTCAATGAGACCATGGTTAATCTGTGGCCCAACTCCATATACCTGCTTTTGGCCCCTATCCCTTAAAATCTTTGTTTAACAAAACAAAATCTATCTTAGATTTAAAATTAACAACTGATGAAAGAGCTAGAGGACGAAGCACAGGAGGGCATTTAAATGGGGCATCAAAATCGGCATAGATTGTTCAGGGAAAACAGTCTGTCTCTCTGTCATATATCCTACATAAGCCTATACTATTTGGGCAGACAGAAGAATGACAGAATAGCCAAAAGATCCGCAAATATAAATGGAGCCAATATTCTAATGCCATAACCTATGTTATTTACAAGGGTAGAAGGTTTGCACAGTGGACATTTCAAAGTAATTGATTCTTGCTGGCATTTAAATCTCAAATTCTGGACCAAGTGCATCAACACAATGAAAAGTAAGGTGGAATTTGCTGTCTCACCTGTCACTACCACACTTCCTCTCAGACCTGGTGATGATGGATCACACATGCAATGGTGATTGGGGGAGGGAAAGCAGAATTTAACTATTGTTTATGAACTGAAGAAGTTATAAACTATATTCACCTGAATGAGGGGAGGAACGAGAGACGAAACTGATTTTAAAAAAAATTCTCTTCGATATTTGTTGCATAAAGTTCATATATTTTTTGATCTTCCCTGACTGACATTGTACCTTCACACTACATTTTATCCAACAAGAAAACATTTATATCCACTTCCTTGGAATCGAGTAACTATTTGGAAACTAAAAAGATCTGTGGATGCTGTAAATCAGAAACAAAAGCAGAAATTCTGGGGAAGGGTCACTGGATCCAAAACATTAATTCTGATTTGCTTCACAGATGCTGCCAGACCTGTTGAACTATTTGGACAGTTTATAGGACTTTAACAAGATCAGAAAGAAGTATGCCATAGTCCAGTGATCAAGCAGAATGAACTACCTGAAATAGTTATTGATTCTGGGCCAATCTCTAATTTTAAGTTGGAAATAACAGAAAACACTGGAGAAACTCAGCAAGTCTGGCAGCATCTGTAGAGGATAAGAATTAACGTTTCAGGTCTTCTTCGGAACAACACCCACCATCTTTTGGGGGCTGGTCAATTTTCATTTTATTTCAGAATTGTGCCGTCTATTCCACAGAATCTTTGAACATATTGTGCATTTACCACAACATTAAAAACATGCTACATAAAAACACCCACTGAGTTCTCAGTTGAAGATAGGTGCCAACAGAAAAGTTAATTTTGCTTGTGACCAAAGCACAACCCACACTGTTGTTTTGTAGGTATTCAGCCAATAGAAAATTCTAAGCAGATGAACAGAAATGAAATGAAAACTATTACAAGTGTGTGATTTAAATGTGGAGAACTACTTACAAACTGGAAATAAGTAAAGCACTGCAGTGAGGGTGGAAGATCATGACAATGGTTCACTCAATCCAACCTATCTACATCTAGGACCTGGGATCCAATCCACCTCAGGCTATTCACTTCTTTCTGACAACCACAAAAGATCAGCAATGAAACAGGCTCCACAATTCTCAGTTTTAATATATTAAAGGCTTATATTTACCAGTTTATTTGCTGAAATGTAAATTATATAAATCCAAACAAAGTAGGAATCCAATAGTTTACTGATGAAGATAAATTATAAAAGAAGCAAAGCCTATTATGTCATGTTGACAGGCACAAATTATCGCGTTTCTGAATAGGAGCTTTGCATGAATAGGGGAAACTCCTGTCCAAGTGATCACATTGGCATCAGTGGCCCATCCAGGTAATTTAAGCTCTTTGAACAAAATACGGATGAGTTTAATTTGACTTAATTTGCCCCCAGTCTCTTCCACTTCCAGCCCAGCAATTACCATAATCAGACAGTCTGAGGACAGGTCAGCAGTCAGCGGTCATTCAGCTGGACCAGAGAATAGAACAAGGGGGCTATTGCATTAGAAATAGAGGCTAGTGGACAATGCTAATCACCATGGTGACAGGAATGTCTGGTTCAGGACAGCAGAAGTACACAGCTCTGTTGACAGACGTGGTGCCACCAATTGTTCCTATAATTTTTCCCCCTCAGAAAAATTGCTTCCTTTGCCATTTGTCAGCACTTATTGACCAAAGATTAACCCCTGAATGGAGTATATAGAACCTTATTCCCCTTCTTAGTAAAACTAATACATTTTTTCATGGAATGAGAGTCATACAAGCTAATTGAATAGTTAACCTGGGAACTCTTGAAAATGTGAGCATTTTGAGGAGACATACATTCACAAGCCTAGTCGTGGGTCATGTATTGTGTCTCAATCGTCCTACATACATATATGTTACTGCTGTTGGCTATTGATCAATTCAGCTTTGGGATTGGTTTTGCAATACCTGCAGCAGACTGTGTGAAAGGCTCGGCCAGACTGTAATTGACACCTCATCACTGGTATGACTGCAAACAATAAGACGTCATTGATCTCATGTACACAATTGGGCCACATGCTCTGCGCATGGCCTCTCTCAGATGGAATCAGCAGAGCCTGTTGCTCAGCAACAACTCATTGTCAAGGCCACTTTACAGTTACAAATCACCTTGATAGAGAAATGGAGTCAAATCCACGCTCAACAAATTAATTAATGGCATAATTATTTTCATATATTGGGAGAGGCAATAGCCTAGTGGTATTATCGCTGGACTGTTAATCCAGAGACCCAGATAATGTTCTGGGGACCTGGGTTCGAATCCTGCCACAGCAGATGGTGGAATTTGAATCTAATAAATATCTGGAATTAAGAATCTCATGATGACCATGAATCCATTGCCAATTGTTGGGAAAAACCCATCTGATTCACTAATGTCCTTTAGGTAAGGAAACTACCCTCCTTACCTGGTCTGGCCTACATGTGATTCCAGACAGCAACGTGGTTGACTCTTAACTGCCCTCTGGGCAATTAGGGATGGGCAATAAATACCGTCTAGCCAACAACACCCTCATCCCATGAACAAATAAAGGATATATCAAGACATTTTTCCCAAAGGAAAAGGTTTAGTTTTGTCTCAAAGTTGTGATATTATCCTTATTCTAGCAGGCCCTAAGAATATAAAAATCATCATAGGAGTTGGAGCGAGACATGTGACCCTTGAGGCTGCTCCGCCATTCTATCAGATCATGGATGATCCTCCATCTCAAGTCCACTTTGTCATCTACTCCCCATTTCCTTTTAATTCCTTGGAGGCCTAAAATCTGTCTATGTCATTCCTAAAAATACTCAATGACTGAACATCCACAATCGTCCAGAGTAGTGAATTCTAAAGATGTGCCTACGGTCAAGAAATTTCTCATTTTCTCAGTTCAAAGTAGTGATCTTCTCAAACTGAGGCTCTGGCTTGAATCTTCCTATATTTCGGTTAAGTGTCAATTTCAGGGAGTTTCATGGAGAATTTCCCTTTTGTAAGCTCTGGTGACATTTTTCATTAAATGTTCCACTGTTCACTTGATTCATTGTGCGTCCTGCCTCCACAGTGCTGCTCCTGGGCCAACCTGTACTCAGAAGAGGCAGAAGTGATCTGAAGTGCCAGGACTTTCAGGTGTCTTGCCACATGAACCAAAATTAAAACCTTGCTGTGCACCATTTCAATCACTGCAAGCCAGGAGCTGCCTTGTGTCTTGCTGCTTGATGGTAAACAGCAAGGCTGAGAGTGTTAAATTAGCAGCCCGCTTCACAGACAGGGAGCTGAAAGTGCTTAGTGGATGGTGTGGACGAGAGGCAGACCATCCTTTACCCATAGGATTTCCAGAGGAGACCATTGCATCACAATCTGCCATTCTGGTCTGAAGTAACCATTACAAAGCAGTGCAGTGCAGTGTCCATGCTGTGGAGGAACATGCATCAGTGCCAGAAAAAAATGAATGATTGTAATTGACGTCACATTCACTCTTTCTATCATTGACATTCAGTAGCATCTGTGTGTATTATCTACAAGATGCACTGCAGAAATTCACCGAGGCTCCTTAGGCAGCACCTCCCAAACCCACAAGAACTTCCATCTACAAGGACAAGGACAGCAGGTACATTGGAGCACTGCCACCATTGTGTGGCATTCCTTGACTGGATGAAAGACTCCTTAGGTTTACAGGCATGCCCATTTGGTTGCAGGACATGCAGTGTGTTTGCTGTTTAAGCTGGTGACACATGCTGTAGGTGCAACATTGATGAAGTATATTGCCATACAGCAACTTGTCCTCCTTTTTGACTGTTCAGTGCTGGCAAGATGACAAGCTGCCCGGTTTATATCTGCACTAAAGGACAAGGCAAGACAGAATGACTGCAAGTCTGTAAGTTCTGAATGAAGTGGCATTGTGCAAAGCTGAGATGTTGTGGGCATCCATATAAGTGCAACTTGAATGAGTGCTAAGAAAACAAACTACAAGCCCAGAGATACAGACCTCTGTTCTGATGCTTGAGGTGAGTACCTGTCCCTGTGCACAAAGTGGTCTGGCACTTCATTCAGAACTTACAGGCTCACGGCAGTTCTGCATTGCAATGTAAGATGCCAGTTAGCTCAGAAGTACAGTATTGAGGTGGTGACACACAATGCGAATTAGCCCGACATGTTCCATAATGATGTGAGGCAAGTGCTTTCTCAATGCTGAATTCTATAGACAGAGATTCAGGAGATTGCTGCCCATGAAGCATGTTAGGGTACAATGAGAAATTCTGAAGAATGAAATGCTGGCAAATGGGATTAGATTAGATTGGGACAGCTGGTTAGCACAGACGAGTTGGACTGAAGGGTTTGTTTCCGTACTGTATGACCCTATGACTCTATAATAATTTGGACCGAAAGTTCTGCTTCCATGCTCTTTGACTCTATAACAACTTGGTCAGAAGAGTCTGTTTCCATGCTGACAAGCACGGACCCGCATGAACACAGCAGGTCAAGCAGCTCTGTTTCCATGCTGTAAAAAAAAAAAAAATGCCTAAACCCTTCTGAAGGGTTTAGGCCCGAAACGTCAAGTTTTCCTGCTCCTATGATGCTGCTTGACCTGCTGTGTTCATCCAGCCCCATGCTTGTTATCTCGGACTCTCCAGCATCTGCAGTACCTTTTATCTCTGTTTCCATGCTGTATGGCTCTATGACTCTAAGACTCTATATTGTGGAAAGCAGACCAGTGTAGAGAGCTGGAGAAGGGACCAGCGAACAATAGCTGTTTTACTACTTTGACTTTCAAGTCAGGAATTGGACTCTCTATTTCACATTGTTCCCTAGTAGAATATCAACCTTCATATAAATTAGGCAAGCTTAGGCAATAATGCAATGTTAATGCATGAGAATAGGTCCCTTACAGCTCACTGACATCCAGCTGTGGAGACTTTAACAGGAAAATCGAACTTCTCTTTGTAGGATGTCAAGAATCTCATCTTTTCATTCTCGCTGTATTCTCTCAAATTCCTTATCATTGTCCGTATCATTCAGACATTGGGAAAATTCCAACCACAGTCCCCTGGTTTAACCCTCAGTGTAGTAGATGCTGGGATACTGAATAGATATAAGGAGGAGATAGACAGATTTTTCATTAGTAACCAGTTAAAGGGTTATGGAGAGCAGCAGGAAACTGTGTTGAGCGAAGATTATATTGAATGGTGGAGCAGGCTCTCAGCACCAATCCCAAGCCTTCTCAGACCCTGAACATTTTAATGAGATCTCTTCTCCTTCTTCTACATTGGCACATTCTTCTTTATCTCTCCTCATCAACACTGCTCTCACCCCAGTAAGTCATCTGTTGAAGCAAACAAAAAGCAGAAATTGCTGGAGAAACTCAGCAAGTCTGGCTTCATCCATGGAGACAAAGCAGAGTTAACATTTTGAGTCCAGTGACCCTTCTTCCAAACTATTAGCAGTGAGGAAAAGACGGCAGGATCTGAAGGGAAAGGAGTGAACAGATAGGTGGAGAGGTAGCCCAGAAAAAGAGATAAAGATTAGGTAGACAAAGGAATAGCTGATAGTAAACCATGGAAGATGAAAAGCTAAATGGGTGATAATGGGGGCTATGGGTAACAGAAAATGGTTTGGCTGTGCTGAAAGCAGCCCATTTCCTGACAGGACCTGGGGTGTGGGGGTACATAATAGACATGGAAGGAGGTGCTCTTGCTCTAAAATTATTGACCTCGCTGTTGAGTCCCCGGGAATCCCCAATTGGAAGATAAAGTGCTGTTTCTCTGGCTTGTGTTGAGACAAACTAAAGCACTACAGTAAGCCCGAAACAGAAATGTTGGTGCAGGAACATGGTTGCGTGTTGAAGTGGCAGGCAACTGGAAGCCCAGGGTCATTTTCATGGCAAAGGAATCATGCAGCGTGCATTTTATTTCCCCAATGTAGAGGAGACCACATTGTGAGCAGTGAATATAGTAGACCAGATGGAATAAATGATCGATTGATTGATTGATTGAATGTCTAGTTCAGAATATGGGTCAATGCACTCACTCAAACGTTAACCTTACTTTCTCTTCACAGATACTGCCATACCCGCTGAGTTTCTCCAGCAATTTTTGTTGTTTTTTGTTTGGTTCGGATCTCCAGAATGTGCAGGTCTTTGTTTCATTATATCAATCTGTCGAATCTTTGCTGCCCTTCTTGAAAGCAACAACAATCCTCTTTGGGTATGGAGACCAAAAACTGTGCATTTTCCTTCAGTTACGGTCTCACCAATACCCTGTATACTTTTGACAAAGTGTTCTTCCGCTTGTACATCAAGCTCAGTCAATGAAGGGTAACATGCCAACTGCCTTCTGAATTGCTTACTCTACCTTTACGCAAGCATTCAATGGTTCTCATACAATGTTCTTACACACATTCCAATGAACACTTGTAATCAGTTGTTTCTCACTACTGAAGAAATATATTTTCCATCAACGTGAATTATCTCATGTTTCTCATACTTGCACTACTCAAGTACAAGGCAGTGACTATCTCCTCCAAGACAGAATCTAACCATCTCTCCTTGACGCTCAACAGCATTACCATCGCAAAATCTCTGGCCATAATATCCTGGGATCATCAATGACCAGAGATTCAACTCGACCAGCCCCATTGTTTACAGGGCAAATCAGAGATTCAGAGTTGGGCAGCAAGTAACTCACCTCTTCACTGCACAAATCCTGTCAACATGTGCAAGGGACATGTCGGATGGATTACCTAGATGAACTCAGCTTCAACAGCACTCAAGAGGTTTGACACCTTTCAGGACCACAAGACCGTAAGAAATAGAAACAGGAGTAGGCCCTTCAGCTCAAGCCTCTTCTGATATTCGGTGGGGTCATGGCTGATCCGACATTCCTCATGCTCATTTTTCTGCCTTTTCCCTGTAACTTTTGATTCCCATGTTGATCAAAAATCTATCCATCTTGGCCTTAAATATACATAGGGACTCTGCCCCCACAGCTCTCTCTGGCTATGGCTTCCAAAGACTCACAACCCTCTGAAAGAAGAAATTCCTCCTCATCTCAATCTTAAATTGGTTCCCCTTAATTCTGCGACTGTGCCGGCTGATCCTAGACTCACCCATGAGAGGAAACATCCTCTCAGCATTTAACCTGTTGAGCCTCTTAAGTATTCTAAATATTTCAATGAGATCACCTTTCATTCTTCTAAATTCCAGTCAGCACTTTCCCAATCTGTTTAGCCTTTGGTCAAAGATGATTCCTCCAGACCCGGGATCATCCCAGTGAAGCTTCTCTGAACTGTCCAAAGCAGCCCAAATGATTGGCGACACCACCTTAAACATTCATTCTTTCCACCTCTAGCACTTGCTTCCTGACATGAAAATACATCACAATTTCTCACTGTCTCTGGATCTCAACCTTGGAATTCGCTCTTTGTGGTTTACCGACACCACAAAGAGTATTTGAAGAGCATGGCTTACCCCTACCTTCTTGAGAGCAATTATGTTTAGGTAATAAATGCTGTTCTTATTAGTGATGTCTAAATGAATAGATGAAAGTTGAATTACACATTTCAACTTCATACCTATTGATTTAACCTGTCTACATTCTTTTGAAAACTCACTTATATGCTCCTCACAATTTACTATCTCACCAAGCTTTGCATCTTTGGAAAATTTAGATACATTACCCTTAGTACTTTAGCTAAGTCATTAATATAGATTGTAAATAGTTAGGGCTCAGCACTGAACCTTGTGTTGCCACATGAGTAATTGACTGTTAACCTAGTTTGTTCTTACATTCCATTTTGCAACTTTTAACCAATCCTGTGTCTTTGCGAATGTACTAATTCTGACTCCATGAGCCCCTACTTCCTGTAACAACTTTTATCATTCTGAAAATCCAAATACACTATAATCACTGCTTTATCTGTCCTGTTAGTCACATCCTCAAAAATCTGTTAGATTTCTTAATCATAATTTTCCGTTCATGTTATACTCAGCCTAATCAATTTATGATTTTCTAAGTACCCAGTCATCAATTCCTTCATATTGTATTCCTACATTTTTCAGATTTTGTAAGATAACTGGCCTGTAGTTCCTCATTTACCTTGTGCCTCATTTCTTGAGGTGAATATAAAGTGTTACGTCTCCTGCCATCAAACTCTGCAGCGCCGCATACGATAATAATGTCAATCATTGTGCATTTCATGTTTATGCTGATTTGTTAAACTGAAGAGCAGTAAGGAAATTAAGACAGGCTTGCCGTTCGCTTCAACTGTATGTACCTTTAAATGAAATCATTTTCAAAAGGATAGATGTTCAAAGAAATGAGCTCAATGGGCCAAATAACTGAATGTACATTGCGCTCCATGTGCTTATGTTCATAAGACCATAAGAAAAGAAAGCAGAATAAGGCCATTTAGCCCATCTGCTCTGCCTTTTGGTTTGGAAGATGCAATAATAATGCGGGACTGATCAATCTTGATTTATGGTAAAGGGTCAGGTTTAAGATTATCGACTTTTTTGGGTTTTAGAACATAGAACATAAAACAGTACAGGCCCTTTGGCCCACGATGTTGTGCCGACCTATTATCCTACTCTAAGATCAAACTAACCTGCATACCCTACATTTTACTATCATCCATGTGCCTATCCAAGAGTCGCTTAAATGTCCCTGTTTTATATCATTCAACTACGATTCAAGATTTAGTTTATTCAGAGTTTGCTTAAAGTGGTAAGCTCAAAACAATTTAATGAGAAGTCATGAAGCTGTTAGCGATAAAATGATTCATCATCAGGTTTAATGGGGTAAGAGCACACGGTTAGAAGCAGAAGTGAGCCATTCAGCCCATCGAGTCTGCTCCCCCATTCAATGAAATCATGGCTAATTCGTTAATCCGCAACTCCACTTTCTTGGGTTACTGGATTTATTCCTATATGCAGATCTTCGGATCCATTCTTTTCATTTTTAATGTAAGCAAAATAACAATTGTCTACATCCTAGAGGGTTGATGTGAAAATGCATAGCCTGGCCTGATATTTAGTTTTGTCAACAAATTAGTCCTCGGGTCACTCCATTGTCTGACCTCAAGTGACCATTGTCAACCATCACATCATTTCTTGAACAACCAATGTCCTCATGGTCACTGGACTTTGGACAGGAAAAATCAGACACATTCCTGGACCAAATGACCTCTGTTGGATTTGTTCATATTCCCAAACATGGATTGAGGACATGACCTGCTGTGATCTGTGTATATCTGTGATATACTCATTACCTTTCAAATGATTCTTGTTAGCCACTATGTGAGCTCACAGATGAAGGTTAGATATCCAGGTGATTTACTAGTGGTTTTCTGTAGCCTGTGAAACTGGACCTTAACAGGGATCAATGTTTTTTGATGGATGAAGGATGAGGAAGAAAGAATTTGGAAGAAAATGAGCTGGAGAAAAAACATATCTAAAAGAGTCTTTACATTTTCAGCAAATGTTGGTTCACTCAATTTTGTTGGGCATGTGTAATGACTGCGAGCAAAACTTTGCACCAGGACACAGAACTGCAAATGGAACAAACCAAAACTGGCACTTCTTATAATACCCGTTTGACCCACCTATAAACTGATATAAAATGTCAGCGTTGTGGCTATTGAGTTATAGAGGCCATAAAATTCGGTCAGAACAAACCGCTGAAGTTTTTGCAAGGACCATCACACTGCTGTGAGCCACAGGATTGTTATGGGTCAGGTATAGGTCATTTGGCCTGTCCTCTCTGTGCTAGCTTGCTGAATGCGCAATTCATTTAGTGCCATCCTCCCACCTTCTCCCCATTGATTCCTTTTCAGGATAAAGGACATGTTAGCTAGCTTGATCCCAAATCAACCCAACATCTTGAAACGCATAACTTTGAACACCTCTGAAAGAACAAAGAACAAAGAAAATTACAGCACAGGAACAGGCCCTTTGGCCCTCCAAGCCTGCGCCAATCCACATCCTCTACCTCAACCTGTCGCCTATTTTCCAAGGATCTGAATCCCTCTGCTCCCTGCCCATTCATGTATCTGTCTAGATACATCTTAAATGATGCTATCGTGCCTACCTCTACCGGCAATGCGTTCCAGGCACCCCCCCACCCTCTGCGTAAAGAACTTTCCACGCATATTTCCCTTAAACTTTTCCCCTCTCACCTTGAAATCATGAGGTGGGACTTGAACCCAGGCCTTCTAAGCTGAGAGGTAGGGACACTACCATTGTGCTAGAAGGGCACTGACTGTGCCTTATTTGCTAGCTTGAAGTTAATGCATTTGATGCAAATCTATTTTATTTATTTCACAATCCAAAAAGTTCTCACACCTGCATGTCCACCCTTTATCATTTCAACAGCGGTTGACTAAGCTGACTGGAAATGCAGTCTGTTGCCTGCCAATGGGATTTATTTCACATCAAACCTACTGGCACAGAGTGGAACATGAAGGATATACATGCACCTTCGATAGTTTGTCTTAAATCAGTCACCAATTACTAACTGTGCAGGTGGCACTCAAATTTTGAGCACTGTTTTGATCAAGTATTTCAGCGGATTTTGTTTTATTTCTTGCAGGTTACATAAAACAATTTTTTTTTCATCTTTACTTGCCTTTAAAGAGAATTTTGTAGAATTTAACAAGTCCTAAATACGCTTCTGTCTGCTCAGGTCATTGTTTGCCTTTTTACTCCTTTATAGGGGAAGCATGACAAAGCAGTGTCAGAAACAAATTTCTTTTTTTAACTGTTCCCACTTACTGACAAGTCCTATTAAAGTTCATGTTTACTTTTCACTAAAGTTAACAATGGTGGAAATTCTGTTGTAGATTGCTAGCCACACAGTTTTAAGCGGAATGATTGATATGTGCAGCACATGGTTAATCCACTTAAGTAGGACCTCCTAAATTTTATGATATGCAGAATCCATTGAGCTGATATGGATCAGACTATTAACTGTAGACAAGCCTTACCCAAACTGAGCAAAAGTGCTGAAAGAACGTCAGAACATTTCAAACCAGCAGATAAACTTTGAGGAAAAAGAAGTCAATTAATTCCGTGATAACAAGCATGGGGCTGGATGAACACAGCAGGTCAAGCAGCATCATAGGAGCAGGAAAACTTGACGTTTCGGGCCTAAACCCTTCGTCAGAAATGGGGGAGGGGAAGAGGGTTCTGAAATAAATAGGGAGAGAGGGGGAGGCGGATAGAGGATGGATAGAGGAGAGGATAGGTGGAGAGGAGGCAGACAAGTCAAAGAGGCGGGGATGGAGCCAGTAAAGGTGAGTGTAGGTAGGGGGGTAGGGAGGAGATAGGTCAGTCCAGGGAGGACGGACAGGTCAAGGGGGCGGGATGATGTTAGTAGATAGGTTGTCGCTGCCACACCAAAATTGGCAGTGCAGTGGACAGCGAAGAAGGTTACCTCAGAGTACAACGGGACCTTGGTCAAATGGGCCAATGGGCCGAGGAGTGCCAGATAGAGTTTAATTTAGATAAATGTGAGGTGTTGCATTTGGGAAAGGCAAACCAGGGTACATTTAATGATAAGGTCCTGGGGAGTGTTGCTGAACAAAGAAACCTTGGACTGCAGGTTCATAATTCCTTGAAAGTGGAGTCACAGGTAGGCAGGATAGTGAAGAAAGCATTCGGCTTGCTTGCTTTTGTTGGTCTGTGCATTGAGTATAAGAGTGAGGAAGTCATGTTGCTGCTGTACAGGACATTGGTCGGGCTACTTTTGGAATACTGCGTTCAATTCTGCTCTGTCTGTATAGTAAGGATATTGTGAAACCTGAAAGGGTTCAGAAAAGATTTACAAGGATGTTGCCAGGATTGGAGGATTTGTACTATAGGGAGAGGCTGAATAGCTTGAGGTTATTTTCTCTGGAGGGTCGGAGGCTGAGAGGTGACATTATAGCCGTTTATAAAATCATGAGGGGCATAGATAGGATGAATAGGCAAGGGTGGGGTGGGGTCTCCAAAACTAGAGGTCATAGGTTTAAGGTGAGAGGGGAAAGAATTAAAAGGGGCAACCTTTTCACACAGAGTATGGTGAGTGTATGGAATGAACTGCCAGAGAAAGTGGTGGAGGCGAGTACAATTGCAACATTTATACGGTATCTGGATTGGTACATGAATAGGAAGGGTTTAAAGGGATATAGGCCAAATGCTGGCAAATGGGACTGGATTTATTTCGGATATCTGGTTGGCATGGATGAGTTGGACCTAAGGATCTGTTTCCGTGCTGTGTAGCTCTACGACTCTATGACAAGTATTACCTAAACTGAGCAAAAGAAAAGTTCTGAGAGAACACCAGAACATTCCTAACCAACATATAAACTTTGAGGAAAAAGAGCAGTGAATTAATTCTGTATGGAACTGGAGAAATGCAGCAGGCCAAGCAGCATCATCGGTGGAGCAGGAAAGTTGACGTTTCGTGTCAGGATCCTTATTCATTTTCTGAAGAAGGGTCCTGACCCAAAATGTCAACTTTCCTTCTCCCCTGATGCTCCTGACCTGCTGTGTTCCTCCAGCTCCACACTGTGTAATCTCTGACTCCAGCATCTGCAGTTCTTACTACCTCTGAGTCAATTAATTCTGTTGTTGGTGCCACAGAGATACAATTGTATTGCACTCACCAAATGGTTAACGAAAGTAGGCATCAAAATGTTGGCACAACTTCTAAAATCAAATTTCTTGTGTCACGTTAATAACCAGCAGCATTAGTGCATTCTCGATTTAAGAATATAATTTGAAGATTGTGGCTAGGAGCAACAACAGTAATTTAAAATCTGAACTGGGTGCATTGTGCATTCAAACATTTTTGTGAGGCTCAGTGTTATGAAAGTTTTTTCAAACCTCACTTCAGCGCATGTCCCAATCGTCTCTTGTGCCCCAAAACAAAACTGGTTTGCAAGTTGAACATAACACAGCACAGAATCAATTCTCTGGGGATGTAGGCATGCTGTTCTCAATTGGCAACATTTATAGGTGTTCTCTATGCCATTTAGTCTGCCTTCCATTTGTATCATTATCTTATTCTTAAGGTGAAACATAATCACTTCTTTTAAAGAAATGCTTGAAGCTGCAGCACAAAAGCAAGTTAGAACGTGCCTGCAAGCTATTAACAGTTCTCATGCACAGATCATGTTTTTGTCGTTGCATGTTTTATGGGCAAGTATTCCCAAATGAATAAATGTGCCATTGCTTCTTTCGGCATTTCAGTGTGGCTCCTTCCCAGTCCAGCTTCTTAAAATAATTGATCTTTTTCTCAACATATGGTTCTTTCCTTCCTGAGAATTTGATGGGCCAGTTCTGCAAGCGAGTGTGGATTAAAATCTCTCCTATACGTTCAGCATCCCGTTCCTCTGTTTCTGCTGTACACCGACTTTATTCCTTAGTAAAAATAACTTTCTGATGAAGGGTCTTGGCCCGAAACGTCAAGCTTTCCTGCTCCTATGATGCTGCTTGACCTGCTGCGTTCATCCAGCCCCACACCTTGTTATCTCCACTTGTGAATTGATGGTTCCAGAGAGCATTCTGCACTTGCTCAGTACATTGAGGACTGTGTTAGCAAGTGTTTAGAGTTCAACATTCTCAGTCTCCTCCATGTGTCCTCACTGTGGTGAAATCGTGATATATTGTACTGCTATTGCAAGACTTTTAGGCCTGGTTGAGAGGACAATGCACAAAAAGAAAAAGCGAGGTAGCAATGCAAAACGCATCCAAGCAGATGCAAAGTGAGTCATTGCTAAGTGAGCAAGCGAGATGCCCTTAAGGTACACCCTGGTCAAATTCAGGAGCTGAGTCCCTGTACTCAAAGTGTCCCACCAGCAGCATTGCAATGAAAGGTACCGCACACTGTAATGCGCAGTGTTTTGAAGTGCAGGCCTGTATTGTAAGTGGATCAGAGACATGCCATGAGGATTTGGCGAAGCTGGAACATTTTCAATGCCGAGGTCCATGCATGGTGGTGGGTGCACACAGTCACTGCTGCCCATGGAGCATGCCCCAAGACGTTGGTGACTGGTGTTTGAGCTGGAGTCACCAAGTTATCGCTCTGACTGCCATTTCAGGTATTGTCTCCGGTTACCTTCTACCACGCGAGTGGGAGATTGGGAAACTATTTATGAATGAGGCAAGGTTAGGTAATAATGAGATGTTAATGCATGCTAAGTTGCATAAGTAGGACTGTCTATGCTCAAGAGTGAGAATCTTGGATCACTATTCAATATTTGGTCGGAAAATGGAACTTCTGGCTCGGGACATTGAGAAGGTCCTTGCTGACCACCTCACACCATTTTCCCAACTGTCTCACCAGTGCCACTTCGTTCAGTGCCAGGGAGTTGCTGCCTTACTCTTTTCGTAGGCCTTAACATCTCTGCCCAAAGTCTGGCAATGATATTCTCAATTCGTATTTTATAATGAATGTATAAGTCGGCTTAGATTGATGCCATTTTATTGATTCAAAACTGAACAATTTTCAATTAGTTCAATTGCTTTTCTTCCATGGAAAGGATAGAAGTTGTCAAATATTCTACTTTTCCCTGCAAGTATTTACTTTCTCAACATTCAACAGTCAGGGACTTCAGCTTGAATGAAATATCACTGACAACAGAGCGCCATTCCTTCCTCAGAGCTTTAATAATTTCAAAAGGTTGATTGAAACCACTGATTTAATTTCAAAGGAAGAGGCTACAGTTTCCATTCTGTTTATCTCATTAGTTAAGTGACAGATACCAAAAATTAATAAGGAAAGGGGGACTAAAACAGAAACAAAAATAGATGCCTTTGGACCCTACAGCGTTGGAAAAGAAAGCTGCAGAGATAATGGACATATTGGTAATCATCTTTGAAATTCTATTTATTCCACATTGGTACCCGCAGATTGATAGATCGCAACGATAACTCCGCTGCTCGTGAAAGGACGGAGAAAAAAATCAGGGAACTACAGACATGTCAGCCTAATGTCAGTTATGGAAAAACACTAGAATATTGTTGTAAAGAATGTGATTACTAGGTATTTAGAAGACAATTGTCTAGTTAAACAGTGTCAGCAGGGGTTTGTGAAGGGAAATAATGTTTAACCAACCTGCTTGAAGTTTTTGAGGCTGTTATTGGCCTAGTTGATAAGGGTTAACCAATGGATGTGGTGTAGTTACGTTTCAGAACAATTTTTTTGTAATGAAGTCCCACACAAGAGGTTAGTAAACAAAATTGAAGTGCATAGGATTAGGAGTAATATACTAGCATTGATTAAGAGTTGGTTAACAGGCAGAATTAAAAGATTGGGAATAAATTAGGAAGTCTTAAATTGTCAGGTTGTACTGCAAGGATCAGTGCTTGGATTCAAGCTCTTAATGATTGGCATGTAAGGGCCATTTGCAATATTTACAAATTTGCAGCTATTACAAAACTTAGTGGAAATGTGATTTGGGAGGAGAATGCAAAGAAGATTCAAGGGGATTTAGAAGGCAGCATGAATGGGCGAGAGCAGAGATAGAATATAATGTAAAAAAGATTATGTTATCTATTTTAGAGTGAAGATGCAAAGCAATTCTTAAGTGGGGAGAGATGGGAATGTGTTGATGTCCCAAAGGACTTCAGTGACCTTCTTCACAATATACTAAAAACTAGCAAATAGGTGCAATAAATCATTTGGGAGTGTAAGTGACCAAATATTTTTATTCGTTTTGGATGATAAACTTGAGTGGAAGTCAGACACTGCTATATAGCTAAAATATCAGAAAGTTTGCAACGTGAATATTAAGTGGTGTACATTTTTTTAGCTGCAGAAGGTAATATCACTTTTAGAGCATTGACATTGCAGCATTATTGAGGCACAGCAGCACCAGGAATTTTTGAGTTATGGGAAAGCTGCCTGATGATTGCCCTTGGATGGGTCTGGCTATTGCTTATTACAGCCCTGTGAGGGCATTGCAGCCAGAAACATTGAGAGTTAGCAAGCTGAAAACATCTCCCTCCCTTCTCCCCATGTGAGTTAAAAGACAAAAACACACAGAAAGAAAGAATTCTACAATCTATACGAATTGTTTTTGCTGTCTATATTTACCACTCATAATATTTGTGTCAAACTGCTTCTCTTTTGTTTGTATTGTGAATGTGTATGTACATAGGGCTTTAAAGCGTATTGTTTAAGACACATACCCATGGATTAGTAACTGTTTTCTACCTGCCATTTGTTAAAAATAATTACTTTGCTGTTAATGATGAAACCTGGTATGAATTGCTTTGTCCTACAGTCAATCAGGCAAATTGATCATGTTGTTAGTCCAGTTTGGTACTTGTACATTTGTGATAGTTTGTTGGATAGTTGTGAATGATTAGGTTGTAATGGATGGCAAAGAGCATAATAGCCATGATAGCAAGAAGATTTGAGTGTAGAAGTGAAGAATTCTTGCTTCGTGTACAATCCTGGTGAGAAAATACATGAAATATCGTCTGCAGTTCTGGTCCCCTTAGTGAAGGAAGGATATACCTGCCACAGAGGGAGAGCAGCAGTGGTTCACCTGACTGATTCCTGAGATAGTGGCACTGTCCTATGAAGAGAGGTTAAAGAGACTTTTCCGAGAGATAATCTCATGGAAATTACAAAATTCTGAAAGGCTTCATAGGATATTTGCAGAAAAGCTGACTCCCCTGGCTGTACAGGCGAGAGCCAAAAAGCAAAGTGGTACTATATTTCAGTAGGGCAATTCAGGGCTGGACTTATACTCTTAACGGTAAGCAATTAACAAATCGATCGTGCAGTGCAGGTTCTTAGTTCCTCGATAGTGGAGTTGCAGGTAGACAGGGTACTAAAGAAGGCAATTGGTACTCCTGCCTTTATAGGTCAGTGCATTGAGTATAGGAGTTGGGAGGTCATGTTGCAGCTGTGCAGAACATTGGTTAGGCCATTTTTGGAATTTCTGATGAAAGGTCTAGGCCCGAAACGTCAAGTTTTCCTGCTCCTATGATGCTGCTTGGCCTGCTGTGTTCATCCAGCTCCACACCTTGTTATCTTTAATTCTGGTCTCCCAGCTGTAGGAAAGATGTTGTTAAACTTGGAAGGGTTCAGAGAAGATTTATAAAGATGTTGCTAGGGTTGGATGGTTTGACCTACAGGGGGAGGCTGAATAGGCTGGAACTATTTTCCCTGGGCATCGGAGACTGAGGGGTGACTTTATAGCGGTTATGAAATCATGAGGGACATGGACAGGGTGAATAGTCTAGGTCTTTTCTCCAGGGTAGGGGAGTCCAAAACTAGAGGGCATAGGTGTAAGGTGAGAGGGGAAATATTTAAAAGGGACCTAAGGGAAAACTTTTTCACATTGAAGGTAGTGTAAGTATGGAATGAGCTACCAGTGGAGGTTAGTAGAATTACAGCATTTAAAAGGCATCTGGCTCGGTATATGAATCGGAAGGTTTTAGAGGGATATGGGCCAAATGCTGACAAATGGGACTAGATTAATTTAGAATATCTGATCAGCATGAACAAGTTGGACTGAAGGGTCTGTTTCTGTGCTGCATAGCTCTATGATTCTTAGAGTCGAAAGTTCCAGAATAAAAGGCAAAGTAATTTATGACAGCAATGAGAAGGAATGTCTTTACTCAGAGTGTGGTGAATCTTTGGAATACTCTACTCAAAAGCGCTGTGAAAACTCAGTCATCAGGAGGTTCAAGGGAGAGATTAATCAATTTCTAGTTACCAATGACATTGGTGGGCACGGGGTTAATGTATCCCATTGAGATAGGCTTTGATCTAGAATGGCAGAGCAGGCTTGAGGAACTGAATTCCCCACTCCAACTGCTATTTTCCCCTGTTTCTAAAATCAAAATACTGCAAATGGTGGCAATATAGAAAATTAATTAAAAGTTCTGGAACGCTGATGCATTAATTCTATGTCTTCCTCCATGGACCTGTGGGTCTGGAGTCATATGTGGGCCAGACCAAGTAAGGATGGCAGATTCCCTTCCCCAAAGGACATCAGTGAGCCAGATGGGTTTTTCCTTGACAATTAGCAATGGTTTCATAGTCATCATTAGACTCTTAATTCCAGATAATTATTGAATTCAAATTCCACTATCTGCCATGGTGTGATTCGAACCCAGGTCCCCAGAACATTACCTGGGACTCTGGGTTAAGCGTCTAGCGATAATAACCACGAGGTCATCACCTACCCTACTTTCAGAGATCATTTACATCGAGCCCAATTGATAAGTCATTTTTTTATTCACTCATGGGACATGGGGATTGCTGGCTGGACCAACATCTTCACCGTTTCTACTTGCCCTTGAAAAGATGGTGGTGCTTTCTTGAACTGCTGTAGTTCATGTGCAGTAGATTGACCTACAATGCTGTTAGGGAGGAAATTCCATGATGTTGCCCCAGTGACAGTGAAAGAATAGTAATATATTTCCTAGTTAGGATTGTAAGTGGTTTGGAGGGGAACTTGCAGCTGGTGGTGTTCCCATGTATCTGCTGGCCTTGTCTTTATACATGGAAGTGGTCATGGGCTTAGAAGGTGCTGTCTGAGGAAGGTTGTGTATTTCCGCAGTACATCTTGTAGACAGTACACACTGCTGCTACTGAGCGTCGATAGTGGAAGGAGTGGATGCTTGTGGATGTGGTGCCAATCAAGCGGCTGCTTTGTCCTGGATGGTGTCAAGCTTCTTGAGTGTTGTTGGAGCTGGTCCCATCCAGACAAGTAGCTCGGTCAGTCTCCTGAGGGAGGCAAGTGGTTTCTGGTAAAGCACCAACTGATACAAGTGACATGAAATGTTTACCTGGCCCAGGCGTACGCAAACAAGCCTCGAAAGTATGAATCTAGTTTAGTAACCAAGACCACAACAAAAGCTTGGGCCAGCTACATTCCACAGGTGACTCATTGAAGGAATGAAACAAGCCGTGGAGATCTGGAAAGAAAATCAGAGCTATAATACCATGATTTCCCTTCAGGGAGATGGAAACAGTGGAGGCATTCACTCAGTTACCAATTGTGCTACTTGTTCAGCTTGACTCTATTGATGTTGTGCAGTCATTTGGGGATCTGGCACTTGAGTCATGAGTCAACGTTCAGAGCATAACCTTCGTCACCTGTGGAAACAGAAACAACCGTGAATACACAGAATGACCTCAGGAACAAAAGGCATCTGCCTAGTTACCAAGCAGCTGGTCACCAGGCAGGCTATTACCTTCAAATATTCCACTTAGGAATAATTAAGAGTGTTCAAAGGAGTTGCCATTGGAAAATTGGCACAAGTATTAGTGATGATATAATGGGCTTACAAATGATCCGAACATTCGCAGCATGAAACATTGCTCAGCTTTCAAATGACCCAATTGATTGAAAGTACCCAGGAGTGAAAACAAGAAATGGTAATATCTTTTAACGTGAAAAAAAAATCTTTTGCCCTTGTTTCAACTGTGGAGTCAAACAGTGGTAAGATGAAGTGTTCAGCTTTTCTAATCAAGTTAGTTGTAATCTTTTGCACTAAGCTAACACAGCCTTTTAAAAAGACCACAACTAACTTGATCAGAAAGAATGAACATTTCATCCTGCGTCCCTTTAATTCCACAGTTGAAACAATGGTATGATATATTTTTCAATGTTAAAAGATTAAAAGGGTCTTGGGTTCATATTGGAAAGATACTAAATGGCATTAAAAAAGTTGAATATTGGAAACATGCACCTTTGCTGAATGTTATGGATAGCCTGCACACAGGCCACAAAGTATCTATTCAATAGATCAGCTAATTGTCATGACTGGGTAATATTTTAGTGATCCTCTTCAGCAATGCATCATCTGCCAATCTCACTTGCTCCTGACTACAGCTGGAATTCTGGCTGGTCTGGAATTCCTGCTGTATCTGTGAAATGAGGCCAAAGGTGTAATCACATCAAATAGCCATTGGAATCAATACTGGTGAATTCCAGGAGACAATGATTGACCCCAAGGACTAATCATGGATTGTAGTTTGAAGAGCAGAGACAGGTGGGAGGTATAGCAATGCCTGGTTCTGATGCCAGTCCTGGAACCTGGTGGAATACTCTAGACCTGCCTGTATGAAGAAACGCAACACCATCCAGGACGAAATAGATCACTTGATTTAAAACTCCACCTTATGTGTGTGTGTGTGTGTGTGTGTGTGTGTGTACATACCGTGGTATAAGGAAGTTAGTACCTGAAAAAAGGTTAACATACATCACTAGATGAACTCTGCCCATCATGTTGTAAAAGACTGTTCCTGGAAGCTGATAACCAGACTTCAGTACCAGTGATGTAAGTATCATCCCTCAGGCTAAGCAAAGTAGCTAAAAGTATTGTGTAAGATATAACACAGTGTGGAGCTGGAGGAACATGGCAGGCCAGGCAGCATCAAAGGAGCAGGAAAGCTGAAGTTTCGGGTTGGGACCCTTCAGAAGATGCTTTCCTGCTCCTCTGATGCTGCCGGGCCTGCTGTGTTCCTCCAGCACCACACTATTATTTCTGACTCCAGCATCGGCAGTTCTTACTGTTCAAAAGTAATGTGTACTTGCTTTTCAACAAGGTGTAACAAAGGAATATCATATAACTAATGGAAAATAAGATTAGGCCATTTATTCCTTTCAGACTGCTCAGCCAATCACCATGATTATGGCAGATCTTTTATCTGAATGTTATACTTTCACTTTCTTCCAATAACCCTTAATACCTTTATAATATCTATTTTTTCTTGAATATATTCAATGGCGTGGCCTCCATAACTGTCTGTGGTGGAGAATTCCATAAGTTCTGAGTGAAGAATATTTCCTCATCTTAGTCCTAAATGGCCAACTTCACATCCTGCACTGTGACCCCTTATTCTAGACACCCAGCCACAAAAGAAAAGTCGTTGCTGCATTCAGTCTGTCTGGGCCTGTCAGAATTTTATGTTCCATTGAGGTCCTCGCTCACTCTTCTAAATTGTACTGAATGTAGGTCCAATTGACCCAACCTCTCCTAGTATCCCCGTAATCATCCTGTTGAATCTAGCTACGTTCTCTCTTTGGCAGCTATATCTTCGGTAGGGAAACAAAAGCTGCACACAATACTGCAGGTATGGCCTCACCAAGGCCCCACACAACTAAAGTAAGGCACCCTTGGTCCTGTAATCAACCTCTTTTCCAATGCAAAATAAAAACCAAACAAACTGCGGATGCTGTAAATCAGGAACAAAAGGAAAAGTTGCTGGAAAAGCTCAGCAGGTCTGGCAGCATCTGTGAAGAAAAAATCAGAGTTAACGTTTCAGGTCCAGTTACCCTTCCTCAGAACTGCCTGATGCACTGGTTCTTCTTCATCCATTTTGCTGGCTATAACCCCGAAAAACTCCAGTCGATTTTGCTAAAAATGGCCTCCCTTTTTTTAAATCCATGTTGACCTCGTCTAACATTGTTGACATTTTCAAAGTGACCTGTTTATCTCAGATGAATTATAAATACTCTTAAATACTGTTCTGTTTATCAAGACTAAGCCTATTTTCTGCTGAAGATTTTACACAGATATTCTACTCGATTTCGTATCGGTAACTTAGACTTGTTGAGAGTATCATTATTTTTCTTTTTTGTTTTCTCATTTTTGGTTTGGTAATTTGAGTTGAAGTTGAGAATTGAACTTTAGATTTTAAGCAGAATTTTTTTAAAAGAAGAGGGGGAAACAAAAGACAGATATTTACTGTTGGGAACTGGCCTGGAAAGAAAATGCAGGCTAATTGCTGCACTAAAGACACTGTAGGTGAACTGGCACCAAGATGTTGCTATGCTCAGGGACTGGCAGTCATTTGGATGATGAATTGGTCAATCATGTGAGCATAACACTGCCCAGCCAATCACAGAGAATATTGAGAAAAAAAAGAAAGAATGAGCTTATTCTGACTGGGTTTTGTTTTTGAAAGATTCCAGACTGGGTGGGTTTGGTTTTGGCTCTGTATAGAATACCTAGTGTAGAAGCAGGTCACTCGGCCGATCAAGAGCAGACTGACCCTCCAAACAGCATCCCACCCAGACCCATCCTATCCCTGTAATGGTGCATTTCCCATGGCTAACCCACCTAGCCTGCACATCCCTAGACACTATGGAAAATTTAGCAAGGCCAATCCCCTTAACCTGCACATCTTTGGACTATGGGAGGAAACTGGAGCATCCGGAGGAAACCCACGCAGACAAGGGGGTAATGTGCAAACTCCTCCACAGACAGTGACCCGAGGGTTGCATTGAACCCAAGTTCCTGGTGCTATGAGGCAGCAATGTTAACCACTGAGCCACTGTGCCACTTTTGAGTTATTCTCCAGTTATTGACTTGTTCAAAGTCCTGAGGAAAAAAATTGCAGTCCGTAAGAAATAAGTAAAACACCCAGAGGTGTGCAGAAGCGGTTGGCATTGATGAGTGAGTTTGGAATTCAAGACAGATATCCTGTCCTAAGTGCCTGGAATAGAACCCATCATCTAAGGATTTCATGAAGGTCTAGTCTTCATCATTGAATCAGTTACCAAACAGGAAAATGCAATTCTGATATAATTCTGCCTGTCTGTTAGTGTGTGCGTGGGGCTTTATGATCAAAGAAAACTAAACTTAATCATAGAGATTAATTAGATTGCCTTATAGGCTATCTGGTTTTTGCTAAAATTACATACTTAATCATAGATTGTTAATTTTTGTGTAAGTTATAAATTTGGCATCGAAGATTTATCACTTGTAAAGTCTGATAAGGGTCAATTGAGCAATTTTGAAGCTCATTGAATGTTTTAATTTGACTGTGTTGCACCAGTGATAGTGAGGCTTATTTAGTTTGACTTGCTACCCCTGAGTCATAACAGTCTAAGTTCAGTAAAATGGATTAGTTGCAGTGGAATATGCCCAAGGCATTTCAGATAGCTCCAGGAGACATGACCAAAACATATACCATACAGATTGGGCCGATATCTAAATATTTTCCATATACCATCTCTAAGAGATTGTAGTCATTTGCCAGAAGGTCTTCAATGGCATCTCTCAAACCTGCATATGTCAGCTACCCTGATTAAAAACAAGTGTAGATGTGCATGGAAATGCCATTACCACCATATCACACACCAAATAGACTTGGTAATATATATTACCAGTTCTTTGTTGTTGCTGGGTCAAAACCTTGGAACTGCTTTCATAACGGCATTGTGAATTTACCCAAATCACATGGACTGCAGCTATGAAACAAGGTGGCTCTAGATCACTTAGGGACAGGCAAAAAATTTTTGCCTTGCGAGTAATGCCCACATCCTATGAATGAATAAATAAATACTTGTCCTTCTTTCTTTTCTCTTTAAATATGCACACAGAACAACGCAACATATGCACATTGTGAACAGCATCAGACTATGTAGCCATAGAATCATTGCCGCAATTACTAAGTGGAGCCTTTCCTTATGAATCATTCAGTGATGAGATGGAGGGAAGCTTGAAATAATTCAACATTTCTAAAAATTGATTTATTATTGCAATATATACATCACATGAGCAACTTTTGAATATGATCCGTAACTGCTCATTCCATGCCTACAATCAACCCAAGCAGAAGGTAAAAGAATGCATTTAGAAATGTGTATTAATGCTTTTGATGGCATTTGCAATATCAGTTTCTATTAGCTGGTCTGATTTATTTTAAATTTATAAGAGCTTTGTGTCAAATCCTGTGAAATGAGCTCAAGTAATTCGAATACACCCAATAAAAGGCACCGTAACAGTTGAGCAGGATATTCCTTATTTAAAAAGCATTTTAATGCATCTGTGATCCGGTGTTTGATATAGGGAGATGGTTAATTTAATATACTTATTCAAAATATTTCATGTCACCTCTGATCAGTAGTAAAGAAACATCACTGAACTGAAGGAGCCTATTACAGGAAAGAAAGGAGGCAATTTCACACTAGACATCGCATGATTTGTACAGGAAATGATGTACCAGGCCTAGACCTCCAGTACATTATTCAACTGATTCAGTTTAGTAAGTTCCACGGGGGCTGATTTTAACTTCAGGCAATGGTTTTAAGTGATTGAATTATCCGCTCATTATACACCACACCCAATTTTCATTTCCATTGAAGCCAGGCTGGATATCAGCCAAAGTTAAAATTATCCCCATTGGGTAACAGAACCAATGAAATCTGGTGTGCTAACTCTTCAGATACGGAAGGTTATTTGCAGTCATGAATACTTCGGTGTTTCCCATTACAGAGCACTTTCAATTAGGAAACTTGTCAATGACTAAATGGCAGGCAATATTCTAAAATAAAACAAGGAACTGTGACGCTGGAAATCTGAAACAAAGAACAGAAATTACTGGAGAAACTCAGCAGATCTGCCAGTATCAGAGGACAGGACGCAGAGTTAATGTTTCAAGTATAGTGACCCTTCTCTGAAAGGGAGTTCTCCAGCTGAGTTTCTCCTACATTTTTAGTTTTTGTTTGAGGTAATATTGTAAGATGGACTCAGAGGAGGTAAACATGAGAAGGAGAGTGCATTTACATTCTAAGGAAAGGTCACCGGACCCGAAACGTTAACTTTGATTTCTCTTCACAGGTGCTACCAGACCTGCTGAGCTCTGCCAGCAATTCTGTTTTTATTTCTGATTTACAGCGTCCGCAGTTCTTTTGGTTTTTAAGTAAAGCCTACATCTAGCCTGACCAATGGTAGATGAAATTCAATACAGACAAATGTAAATTAGTACTCACTTGGTGACATAGAATTTGTCAATGCTGAAGACAAATGAATATTAATACTAATCATATTCATAAAAGGGTGACGGTACTGTGCCTTTAAGACGGATTTGTTCTGTGCTGTTTCTCCTACAGAGAGGTGTTGCCATATAGGTGTGGAATGTCTGCTTCAGAAGCAGTGGGTAAACAACTTTGAGCTCCCTGAGTGCTTATTAAAAAATTAGACAAAAATAGCATGAGTAGGTGGAGTCAAGCTCACACAGACCCAGGGTTGTATTTCTGCTTTCAGGTTAAGTTGGGGTTTGAAGCTGATTGCTATAGCTGTCTCACTGCTGCAGCAAAAAAAAATTTGAATCCTCTCTGTGGTGCTAAATCGTTTACTTCAGTGTTCCTTTCTCCTGGACTATAGAAGAGATAGCACGTGAGGGAAAGCTGTTTTGCTGAATTTGCCTTCGTCAAGGGTGTGTTTGTGGGATGCTGTTATATTGGAACAGTTGAATAATTTGTAATTAAATAATATTTGATTTTATTACTATTCAATAAAGTTGCGCTGATTCTTCTTTTTATGTTTGCATTTTGACTGTGTTGTGAAAATAAAGTGTGTTTTTCTCAAAGCCTAGTAGTGGATCATTCAAATCACATCTGGAACAATTGCCTTTAAAAAAGATAGAAGTTAGGGTCCAGACCATCTCCTTGACATATTCTGAGAGAGTTTGGTCTGGTCCATAACGAAAGCATAATTAAAAAAATTTAAAACTAACTGCTGGGGATGTTGCATTTCTGAAATAAAGACGGAAAGTGGTTGAGAAGCTCAGCAGGTCTGGGGCCATCTGTGAAGAAAGAATGAGAGTTAATGTTCTGAGTTTGATATGACTCTTCTGCAGAACTCCAAAGAAGGATCATATTGGACTTGTTTATTAATGCATGTTCATGAACAGATCATTACCATATTTCAACAATATAAATGAACTAAAAAGGATGATGGGTTATATCACTAAAACCAATTGGATGCACATCTCCAAACAGTATCCCAAAACTGTACAGTCCTTTAGACAGTCCACCTGTAACCATTTTGAATGGGTTAGGCCTTTGCTAAATATAAGGGTTATTTGGTTCCACTCCCCCACGCTCGTAATCTAGATTTGTTCCCACTTCAACAGCACCTTAATATTGAAATTCCCAACTTAGTTTTCTAGTCCCTCCATGACCTCATCTCTTGTAATCCCTGAAGCTTCTGAGCCATTTATCTCTCTCCTATTCCGACATCCTGCACATCTCTGATTTTGAATACACCACCATCGTTTATGTGTCTTCAACTGCTTAGGGTCTAAGGTCTGGAATAGCCCCTTAAACTCCTGGCGTGCCTCGTTCTTTCTCCTTCATTGAGAAGCTCCTTAAAATACATAATGGATTTAATTCATGTGTTAATACTTCTTTATTAGTTCAGTGCCAAATTAATGTTTGACAAGATTCAATAATAAGCCAAATGATTATATATTTAATACAACGAATTATACGTTAAAATACTGGTTCAAATCTGGCACTTAGATTCTGTTAGTATATTGAAAGTGTTATATAAAAGCCTTTAGTTATTTGTGCTTTCATGTAGGTGTCATTAAGTAGAGAAGGAGAGTTGATTCCAAATGGAAAAAGCATTGAAGAATGATCAATAAACTCATGTTCTTCTGGCTTGGAGGAAATCTACTCAGACGTCTTCTGGACATTGCATCTGAGATGCCTCCTGGAGTGGGGAAAGTACACTTTTTCGAACATCTTTAAAGTGTAGCAAAATCACCCAGACAAAAGGGCACATTGTGAGAGGAAAGCTTAAGCCAGATTTACTCCTTTTCTCACAAGACGGTGATCAACAAGCTGAAATAGGATTCCAACAAAGAAACCCACCACAGTGACAGAGTTCTTATGGTACAGTGGTATTATCCCTACTTATGGGTCAGGAAAGTCTGGGTTCAAGTCTAACCTGCTTCAGATGGCTGCCATAATGTGTCTAAAACATTATTTTTTTTAAAAACATCGTAACGCAATGACATTGAACTCAACCAAGAAATAGGTTGTTGCTGTGTTTGGAAGATGGTACCCTCAAGGCGTGAAGTTAAATTTAGTAAATGAGTCAATGAGATGTACATTAATGTGGACGGTGTAAAGGCATTATAATAGAAATAAGAAGCTAACTGGGTAGTGATATGTGATGTGGTGAGTTAGACATTGATGTCTAGGTCCAAATTTATTCCAGATTAATGTAATGAAAATCTCCTCTGCCTGTAGTTCTATATCCAATGAATTTAGAAAATTCCCAATGATCATTGAACCACACAATGAAATAAAGCAACATAATGAGCAAAGAACTCCATAAATAGGCCCCTAATTTGACTTAAATGGACAACCTCACACAAGCCTGCCACAGGATGATTGAAATGAAAAATAGAACGTTGCTGCATTGGGCCAGTATGGGATGCACATCTAAGGTTGGCGTTGAGGCTTATTGCTGTTTTTTTTTATTAACTAACATCTTATCCTTCATATAAACAAAGAACAATACAGCACAGGAACAGGCCATTCGGCCCTCCAAGCCGGTGCTGACATGCTTTGACCTTCCAAACTAAAACTGTCTTTACTTACTTATGCCTTTCTTTCCGTCTTGTTCATATATTCGCCCAGGTGTTTTTTGAGTGCTGCTATTGTATCCGCTTCCAACTCCTCTGGCAGCGTGTTCCAGGCACTCACCACCTTTGATGTGAAAAACTTGCCTCGCACATCTCTTCTAAAACTATCCCCCACCCCGCACCTTGAACCTGTGTCCCCTAGTAATTGACCCCTCCACCCTTGGAAGAAATCTCTTACTTTCAAGTCTCTCCATGCCACTCACAATCTTATAAACTTCTGTTAGATCGTCCCTTACCTCCTGCATTCCAGTGAAAACAAACCCAGTCTATCCAACCTTCGTTCAGAGCTAAAATCCCCCATACTAGGCAACATCCTGGTAAAATAACACGTATGGAGCTGGAGGAACACAGCAGGCCAGGCAACATCAGAGGAGCAGGAAAGCTGACGTTTTGGGTCAGGACCCTTCTTCAGAAACCTTTTCCAGTAAACCTTTTCTGTACCCTCTCCAAGGCATCGCATCCTTCTGATAGAGTGGTGATTAGCCCTGTACACAATATTCTAAGTATGGTCTAACTAAAGTTCAATAAAGCCGTAACTGTGTTATATCTAATTTGGAAGAACTTGGACCTTGAGTTGCTGGAATGGATGCAATTCTATGACCCAGCCCTGTCACCTTGATGAGAACAATAATTCTAAAATTAAAATAAGTGACCTGGAAAAAGCTCTGTAGCATTGTATTATCATTAATACAGAGGACATCAGCACAATGTTTAGCTTCAGTTAAATCATGTATTGGTTTTCATCTGCTTGCGGATTATATTCAAATCAAAAGAGAAATTATATGCCGCTGGTCAGACGCTGTCTGCTGAAATGGATACAGTTCTGGCTAACTAATGATAGAAAGAATACTTTATTAGTTATTTTATTGTCGCCACAATCTGGCGCCACTTCGAGTTACAAAAAGAATAAAATGAAATTATTCAAATAATGTTCATCTTATGTTCAAATTAGGTCCCCAGCATGGCTTCGGGGAGTTTCTGCAAGGTCACTGCAAGGTGTTTTGGGCCTCAAGGGCACCCCTCTCTGGGCATCACCACCACCACCCCTATTACTCCATGGCTGCCAGGAGTCCAGGCTCAAAGTTTACTGCAGCCAGGAGTCCCTGGTCCGGGCACCTCCAATGCCAAGGTCTAGGCTCTGGGCCTATCTCAGCCAGGAGTCCCTGTTCTGGGCACCTCCAGCACCAAGGATCTAGGCTCTGGGCCTACCTCAGCCAGGAGTCCCTGTTCTGGGCACCTCAACCACCTAGGGTCTAGGCTCTGGGCCTACCTCAGCCAGGAGTCCCTGTTCTGGGCACCTCAACCACCAAGGGTCTAGGCTGTGGGCCTAACTCAGCCAAGAGTTCCTGCTCCAGGCACTGGTGCTGCAGCCAGGAATCCCAATCTACGCCACTGATGCTGTAGCCACCGCTCCACAGACACCGTTCTGGCCTCAAAGGTGAGGAAAGAAAAGAAAAAGAAGAAAGATAAAAGATGAAAAGGGGAGAGAGAAAAGGATGCCGCTGGCCTGGAGCTGATGGGCTCAGGAACACGAAAGCTATCTCAAGCAGTGGGCAGATTTAAGTGTCTTTTAAAAAGATACAGAAATGAAAAATGAAAGAACTAAGACAGCTTTAGTAAAGGGATATAAAGAAAATCATCAAACAACCAAAAGCAGAATATTGAAAATAGAAAATGGAGAGATTGCAAGGATTATTGAGTATATATGAAGAAGTTATGCAAAGTTGTCGTTTTCTTTCCCGCCCTTTTGAGATTATTTTATCTTTGTGGTTTATGACCCAGGTCATTGAATGGATCCAAACTGTCAGACGGAATTTTTTATTCTACATGGAAGTCAAGAGTTGTTTTTGGTCTGGGATTGGGTGCAGGCAGGTAACTAGAGTTAAGGGCACTGTCAGGTCACCCATGATCTTATTGAATGGTCGGGCAGACTTGAGGGGCCGAATGGATGCTCCTATTTCCCATGATCTTATGGTTGGCTGCTTTATTTAAAA
Organism: Ginglymostoma cirratum; assembly: GCA_024137785.1. Classification (NCBI taxonomy): domain Eukaryota; kingdom Metazoa; phylum Chordata; class Chondrichthyes; order Orectolobiformes; family Ginglymostomatidae; genus Ginglymostoma; species Ginglymostoma cirratum. The sequence continues at coordinate 8,041,107 of JAHRHZ010000046.1, forward strand.
GATGCCCTTTCAAATTTTCTTTTTGTCTTAGCCACTCTTAATAACAGCTATGGAAATTCCGATGTCAAATAACAGGAAGGAGACCGATATAATCTTTGGAACAATAATACTTGCTTAAAAGCATGAAGCAAATAAAGGCCATTTAACCCATCTAGGCCAGTCCTTCTCTAACCTGAATGGAGACTGCTCCTGCATGGTCATTTTTCAATCTATTTAATCTCCTGGGAAAAAGTGCTACTTTTTTATTACCTGTCAGAATCAAATCAAATTGATCTCCTTGCAACCTGTATTATTTGACCTTGAATAGTCCACCTATGAATATTGCAACATCTCGAGGGAAGAAGCGATTACCTTAATAATATTCTTTGCAGTACATTCGAATGTCAAATTTAATGTGTCTTGATTACATTATGATATTACTGTGGAAATACATCTCAAGGAACTTCACACTGAAAAAATATGTTGGATATTTAAAGTTTAGGAGCAAGTTAAAATAGATGATGAATGCTTGCGTGAAAGGCATAGATTTTCTGGAGGTTTTTAAAAGCAGGATGAGAGCAGGGCAATAGAGGTTTTGGGGCACACTGGGTAAAACCCCAGATTCTGGCCCATAAGATTTGGGTTCAAGTCCCACTCCAAGACTTGATGTGGAAGGAGTGTTCATGATGTAATTCAACAGATTGAGATCCAGATCCATAGAGATAAATTGTACCGAAAAAGGCCCTTCAGCACATCGCTAATCAAAAACGACCAGCTAACTATAGCAAGCTTTGTTTTAAACAGCACCCTTGATAAACCGGCAAAACTTTTATGCCATTAGAGGCAGCACTGTGGGTTAATGGTTAGCATTACTACTTCACAACATGAGTGGACCTGGGTTCAATCCCAGCCTTGGGCAACTGTCTGTGTGGAGGTTGCACATTCTCCTTGTGTTTTCCTCCCACAGTCCAAAGATGTGCAGGTTAGGTGGATTGATCATGCTAAATTGCCCCACGCTGAGCAAGCTAGGTGGATAAGCTGTGGGAAATGCAGGGTTACAAGGATGGAGTGGGTTTGGGTAGGATGCTCTTCAGAGGTGGGGGGGCCAGTGCAGATTAAATGGGCCAAATGGCCTGCTTCCATATTGTAGGGAGTCTATGATTCAAAAGCTACAAAATTTACTGTATTTTTCTGTCCAATTATTATCGTTTTAAAATTTATTTACCTTGATGTGAATATGCTGTTCAATTGAATGACCACTTGAAATATCAACAGTTGATTTAATTTTGAGTCAATTCCTCTCTAAATACCATGATCTACTGCAACGCCCAAGTAATCAGGTGAAGGTGTGAGTGAGAAAACTGTCTGCCACTAAGTTTTATTTAAAGCAAAGTTGCTCTATTATTTAAGTGATGTATTGCTGTAAATAAAGTATGATAAAGGGATGTGTATATCTCCTGCGTTACATTTCTATTACTTAGTGTGTGTTTTTACACTTATTATGTGGACTTCTTGATCAACCAGAATATGTGATTAACCAGCGCATTCCTGGTCTTATAGGTGCCGGTTATTAAATGTTTGTTGTGTTTTAATCCCATGTTCCAGCACTTGGCCGTAGCCTCACATGCCTTGGCATCTTTAGTGCAGGTCGAAATTCTTGTAAAATGTTATGAGGGCTTCTGCCTCTGCATTCTACTATTTCAACCAAAATGTTCTCACGGCTCTGAAAGGTGTAAGTGAAGATAAGAAATGCAAGGGAGGGCCGCAGGACAGAACGTGCTGAAAAAGTTCTCCAGAATGGAGGCTCAATTAAGATTACCCTATGTTCTACCATGGTTGGCATAGAATGGTGTGTCGGGGACTGCAAATGTTGGAGAGTGCACAAGAGGACCATAATTCTGCAGGAGGCCACAAAGCTAGGTTAGTGTGGGTCTGTGGAATGATTTGTAGATAGAGGTGGGTACTTTAAGTCAAATGTGGTGTGTGGAAGGGTCAGTATTAAATGAGAATAGATTTACTGTAGGTTAGACTGAGGCTGTGAAGGTTAGGAAGGGTTGAAGTCAGAAGACTGCCCAGAAGCTGAATGGTGAACATAATGGATAAATGTTACCTGGCACTATTTACTTCCATGGAGGGAAAATGTCAGCTTGAATTAGTTGAATTTCTGTATTGTAGCACATTGGAGTGAAATAAACTATTGCATAAAGCAGGGGACGTAATTGAATTAATTAGTAAAAAATAGATTCAAGAAGCAGTTAGAGGTTATAAGTTCCTATATTTTTTTGATAACAGGGTGAAATGCCTGTGTTTTGTCAAAAATAATGAACCACTAATGAATTGTGAGCTCACGTGATTTTGGAACACCCAGGATCCAACAAAAGGCAGTTTTGTTAATGGAAATGAAAGAATAGCAACTAATCTTGACATAACTGTAAAAATTATCTTTTAGTGGTTCTGAGCAGCTAATGAGACACTTAACAAGAATTAACACCGGGCCGTTTGCTAATCCAGGTCTGGAGTGTACATCTGTAGCAGAAACCGATACGGCAGTAGTACAGAAAATTAGGTTTTATTAACTAGCCGTTGCAAACCAAAATGTAGGAACAAAAGCCCTCTAGCTTAACCTGAAAGTCCACAAACTGCAAAGCCACAAGTAATGCCAATCCTGTTTTAAGCTTGCAGTACCTCACATATACGCAGAATGTTATGTGAAAGCACCAAACCCCTGGTGATGTTTTTTCAGACTATCTGGCACAGGAGGGAGCTTCAATGTGTTAAGTGCTTTTTTCTGAATTATCTGGAGACAGAAACCCAAGTGGGCTTTAGATGGGGGTTAACTCTTGCCTTTACTCATGGCAGTAACTTGGATATTTGAGGAATCTGTGCATTCAGACATGCAGTGCCATTTCCCATGAATGCTGTAAAGGAGCAACATTTGCTTGCAGTGGAATCTGCAACATGGACATTAGTTATACAGCCACAGGAACACCTCTAATGTGCTGCTACAGAACTGGCAGCATCCAACTCCAACTTCTTCCATCAGGCAGAAGATACAGAGGTTGAACATATGCACCAACAGGTTCAAGAATAGCTTCTTCCCTGCTGCTATTAGACTGATGTATGGACCGTCTAACTTCAAATGTTGGTCGTGCTTTGAGCAGCTCCTGTGCAGTGTAACCTGGATGTCTCACTCTGTCTAAGCACCCTTTGATCTCTACGTCCTTGTTTGCTATGATCTGCTTGTACTGCTCGCAGAACAAAGCCTTTCACTGTACTTAGGTACATGCGGCCAAGATAAATCAAATCAAATTAGTCACATTCGATATTCCAGCATTCAACAATTCAACAAAATGCCTACATTTTAAACCAATGCCCCTGACTGATATCCTTGTTGATGCAACTATTGGGTTCACAGAACACCTTCATCTGAGTTTATTCGATTTTGTTTGTTGTAGATTTCGTAATGCAAAATAATTACGCTGCGTTGGAAGTAATGTATAGATGCATGGTAAATACACATAACCTCAGAGTTTGTTACATAAAATAATCGGATTCAAGTATAAAATTATCCCACGTACACAAACAATGCTGAAGAAATATTTATAATCTAATAAAAATCAGGACTGAAATGCAGTGAAATCACACTCTTGTTATCAATGATGATTAATGGTGAATGGGTTGTATTTATCTATTTAATAATCTTGAAATTCAAATGAAGCTTTGTTAACATCAATGAAGGCCTCCTTTAACTCATGAGCTGCTCAACATGAAGGGTCTTGGGTGCCTCCAAGGTCACCAGTTTTCCTTCTATCTTTCATCAGATTCTCAGTTTAGGAAGTTATGTTCCATTGGTGAACGCATTCCAAACTCATTAAAAAATATTGATTTCTGTAGCGCTAATGTTGTGTGCCTGCCGGTAGCTGACTAGTTTTTCAGAAATGTTAAATACTTCCAAGTCAGCATGGTAGAAGTGCTTGATGTTGCGAAAGGCTGGGACATATCCACACCCTAAATATAAGTGATTTAAAACAGCAGGTGGGGGAAAATTCTCTACACAGGTGAAGGTACAGGTTCTGCCTCTATGGTCAAAGGAAGAAACTATGTCAAAAACTTCAAGAACAGTGTGGTTTGGTGAATAAAGATTTGGGGTTGTGAGGACAGAGAGGGTACGTGAAATTAGAACTGTTTGTTGGCAGAGAGGGTAAATGCTGGTGAGGTCAACAGAGTTTCCATGTTGTTATTTCGATCATTGGGGATTGGCTGTCTCTTGCAATAAAACATTTGCAAACCACTGTTTTAGCATCGGGCTGCAGTTCCAATTGATAGAAATAGTGTCTTCAAGTTCTTTGACCTCTACGACTTGTCAGGACAACTGCTTGCCCTTTGTGAATGATAACCTTCCTAGGTCAACTGGCGGCCAGCTACCCTTGGGTTTCTTTACGGCTTAATGATGCTCTGCCGTCATTCCATCCGACAGCTTCATAGCACTGCATGAAAGGGAAACACTTCACAACCACTTGATGGGTGAATGGAGAAGGAGGCAGGTGATTACAGAAGCCTGAATGCTGAAAATAAACAACAGGAGGCAGAATACATAGACAGCACTGGAGTGAAGGATGGAAAGAGAGTGAAAAGGAATGATAAAGACAAACATTCGAGAAAAAAAGAAGTGTGCATTTGGCTTTGCACTGCATCTTTAATGATCATCAGTGAATTAAATCAGACTATCTAAAGTCAATACGCTACATATCTGATATCTGTCCACATTTATAGACTGTCTATATTTGTGATTGCAGTCGTGTTTAGCTTGAGATGGAAGGAAGAAGTAATGTAGAAAAGCTCCAAAATAAAAAGAAAACACATGACAGATGTTTTGGAACTTTTAGTAGACAGTATATTTCCCAAGTCACGTCTGTATAAAGAAAACGCGAGAGGCTGAATCTTATCATATTTTGACAAAGTATCATTTTACTCTGGTTGTGTGTAAAGTTTCTCTTCGTGAGGCTGATTAGGTTTTCTCATTTTTATAGTTCTCTCATGAGATGTGGGTGTTGCTGGCTGTGCCAGCATTTATTGTCCATCCCTAGGTGGCACGGTGGCGCAGTGGCTCAGTGGTTAGCACTGCAGCCTCATGTCGCCAGGGACCTGGGTTCGATTCCACTGCTGGGCAACTGCCTGTGTAGAGTTTGCACATTCTCCCCTTGTCTGCGTGTGTTTCCTCCGGGTGCTCTGGTTTCCTCTCACAGTCCAAAGATGTGCAGGTTAGGTGGATTGACCATGCTAAACTGCCCATCGTGTTTCAGGATGTGGAGATTAGGTGGGTTATAAGGGAATGGATTGGTGTGGACTTGTTGGGCCAAAGGGCCTGTTTCCACACTGTCAGGATTCTATGATTCTAGTTGCCCTTGAGAAGGTGGTGGCGAGCTGCTATCTTGAACTGCTGCTATGTACTTTGGTAGACGCATAATGCCCTTATGGAGAAAATTCCAGGATTGTGACCCAGAATCAATGAATGAACGATGATATATTTCCAAGTCAGGATGGTGAGTGACTTGGAGGGGATGCTGTGGGTGGGGGGAGTGGATGTTTGTGGATACAATTCCAATCAATTGAGCTGCTTTATCCAGGTGTCAAGCTTCTCAAGTTTTGTTGGAGCTGCACCCATTCAGGCAAGTGGGAAGTATTCCATCACACTCCTGATTTGTGCCTTGTAAATGGTCTTTGAAAGTCGTCACAGTATTTCTAGCCTCTGGCCTATTCTTTTTCCATCGTATGCATATTGAATGATGGAATCATAGGATCCCTACAGTGTGGGAGCCGGCCATTCAGCCCATCGAGTCCACACGAACCCTCCAAAGAGCATTCCACCTAGACCCATCTCCCTACCTGCATTTCACATGATAGTCCACCAACACTGCACATCCTAGACACTATGGGCAATTTAGCATGGCCACATCTTTGGACTGTGAAGGAAACTGGAGCACCCTGAGGAAAACCACGCAGACATGGGGAGAATGTACAAACTCCACATAGACAGCTGCTCGAAGCAGGAATTGAACCTGTGTCTCTGGCGCTGCGAGGCAGCAGTGCTAACTACTTGAGACTCTGTGTGCCTTATATAACTAACCCAGTTGAGTTTCAGGTCAATGATAACCCCTCAGATGTTGATAATGGGGGATTCGGGGATGGTAACACAACTGAATGACAAGGGTTTGTGGTTAGATTATCTCTTATTGGTGATGGTCATAGCGTGGCATTTGCTTCATGTGAATGTTACCTGCCACTTGTCAGCACAAGCCTGGATGTTGTCTAGATCTTGTTGCATTTGAACATGGACTGCTTTGTTATCGGAGAAGTTGTGAACATTGTGCAATCATCAGTGTACATCCTCACTTCTGACCTTATTGCTTGACGAAACCGCTCAAGATGTTTGGTCCTGGGACACTACCCTGAGGAACTCCTGCAGGGATGTCCTGGACCTGAGATGAATGACCTCCAACAACCAAAACCGTATTCCTCCATGCCAGTTATGACTCCAACCAGCGGAGAGTTTGCCCCCTGATGTCCATTGATTCCAGTTTTGCTGGGGCTCTTTGATGCCACACTCGGTTGGATGCAACCCTGATATCAAAGGCTGTCACCCTCACCTCACCTCTAGAATGCAGCACTTTTGACAATATTTGAACCAAGGCTGAAGTGAAGTCAGGAGCTGAGCGGCTCTGGTGGAACCCAAACTGGGCATCAATGAGGAGGTTATGGCTGAGCAAGTCCTGCTTGACAGCACTGTTGATGAGACCTCCCATCATTATTAATGAGATCTTCTATCTACCATTTTACTAATGATCGAGAATACACTAATAGTGTTGTAATTGGCTGATTGGATTTGTCCTGATTTCTGTACACGGGACATACTGAGACAACTTTCCACATTGTTGGGCCAATGTAGCTGAACTGAAAATTCTTGACTCAGGGTTTGGCAAGTTCAGGAGTATAAATCTCCAGTACTATGGCTGAAATGTTGTCAGGGACAAGTGCCGTTGTAGTATCCAGTGCATCCACGATTCCTCAATATTATGTGGAGTGAATTGAATTGGCTGAAGACTGGCACCTATGATGCTAGGGACCATGGGAGGATATCCCGGATGGAAGTCCACAGCAACAAGCAGCAAGTTGGAGTCGCAGGTACCTATTCTGTCTTTGATGTTGGAACTTCTTGGTGTCTAGTTTCTGTTTGCAGGGTAGAATAATAGGAGAATGCATGTTAGTGAGCTGAGCTTATGCAGTAATGAGCGATAACCTCCATTAATAGATATCTCATTGCTCATCCGCAAGAATCTTGTCTCGATGTTTGAAACCAGTGGGAAGCTGCAACTTGCTGCTCCCGATGTTGACAAAGGTCTTGCTCAATTTTCCACTTGTCTCTCCCCAAAATTCTTGCCGTAACTTGTTGTTCAGCACCTGGGAAAATTCCACCTGTAGTGACTGTAACGAGGTCAGCCAAGTGGACCCATAGAATATGAGATCCCTGATTGGGGCTGTTAATCTGGTCCAATCTGGGAGCGCTGGCTGGCAGATATAAGCAGGGGTGTCAAAGGTTCTGATCACTCTGAAAGCTGGTTCTGAGAAAGCCAGACCAGTGTTATATACTATACATGTGTAAATAAAAAGTGACTTGATGACGGGATACCAGCCTCTGTGGAGTTATTTCAACGCCCCATCAGTTTACTTAGCCCAATGGCTCAAGCCTGAATATTTGGCACAGTATAAAGGTTGACATTGCAAAGAATTTACAGCACAGAAACAGGCCATCCTGCCCAAATGGTCTATGCTAGTGGTGTTCCGGCCTACCCTGCTGTGTTGCACAGAATAAAATGTTTTTATTCCTTATTCTTGGTTACATAACCAATGTCAGTTGGAGAATCAGTGATGTACACTGCAGATTCCTTGGGGATAACTGCCTGAATTCACAGGTAAAAAGAGTTGTGGAACAAAAATCCAACAGCAACTGTGAAAGAGAAATTTGACACAGATTTCGAATGAAAAACTTTGAAATACAGCAGAAACAGAATTAGGTGTATTGTCGTGTATAATCAAGTGCAAGAATACATGAGTACAGCGGAAGTTGTGTAAAGTCAGCGTTTCCAGCACCAACTTAGGTACAAACATACCTAGGTACCTACAAACTTAGGTATAAATCAGAAAAAAGAAAAATAAACTTAAAAGATCTGTTATGATCCAGGCTAGACACCCTCAAAATATTTTAAGAAGGTAGCCTAGACCCTAACTTCATATTTTACTGGTAGATGTGAAGTGGGTGTTCCAGTTGTGATGAAACTAGTCAAACAACTCGATGCTAAGCAAAACATAATTTATTTAAACGCTGTAATTAAAACACAAACAAAAGAAAGGGGCATTTAGAGTAACTCGCTAGTGGAAAACTTAACCGAATAATATATACAGAACCTATTACAAATGAACTTTTCCAATGTAGTAACATCCCATAAACACACCCTCTGGCAAAAAGGTAGATTTAAACACAGATTCTTATAGGCAGGTTTCCAATCCAGGAGGGAACAACATCAAAAGAGATTACAGAGAAAGTCAGCTAAGAATCATTTACTGAAACTTGCACCCCTTCTGGAACTCAAACATCTTGTGAGTGCTACAGCTAAAAAAATACCTAGCAAATCTGATCTGGGAGAACTGGCCACTCCCATTCTATTGTTAAACTGTTTAAAAAAATACCTAAAGGATTCTTAAACAGAAACTCCAGTACCTCTGCCTTTACAAACTCTCCTCAAAAAATCCCTGGACAAAAATAACCTTTTTAAAGTGACACTGTCATCACAGATCGACATTAAAGTCCTTATAATGCTGGGTACAAAGATACCTCGGTACAAAATCTTGGGTATAAATTCTAAAAATAAAGAAATAAAGGTAAAGGTTCAGCATTCCAGTCCTTCTAGAGTGGGGAGGCCATACTGAGGGTTCACATTGAGGCTGGGAGTCTGCGCTGGGCTTCCTTGAGGTGCCAGGGGAGTGGGACTAACTGGATAGGGTTCTTTAAATAGCCAACACAATCATAGTGGGCTGAATGGCCTGCTTTGGTGCTGTGTGGTTGACTTGTGATTTTATCTCAGTTTGAAAATGCACGTATGACTGTCAGGTAAAGGATAAGATCAGAATTAGCTATATTAACCCATCCGATCCAGTAGCCTTGGGGACACTCACTGACGAGAGCCATCCATCAAGAATGAGCAGTGCTCTTGGTGCTGGGTGAACTGCTGCCTTGTATGAAGCAATATTTCCAGCCTGGGCTCTCACCTTCAAGAGAAGAGGAGAGGAAATAAAAGGCCAGCAGGATACTGACAAAATTTGGTAAATTGTGATGGTTGAAGAAATATCAGCGGCAAAGGAAGCTGTTAGGTGCATTAATTAGTGGCACTGGAATAGGCAGTGGAGAGAGAGGAGGCGATTTAAAAAAAAAGCATGTCAAGTAAATCAGTCACATTTTTATGGTAGCATTGGCACCTTTGTCATTTTCTTTATTTTAAAACAAGGAAGATCTGTTTGAGAATGTACAGCAAGGAGGTTGGGCAAGCTGCACAAAAACAGAAGACTGTCTGTGGGCTGCCAGGTGACGTGTGTTCTGTGCAGAAGACTAGCTCCTTAAAGTTTTGGCAAGGATCCACTTAACAGTTCAGTCACAATGCAGAGTGCTTTGCGTATGGCAGCGAGCGATAGAAAGTAAATCAGATGAATTGTGAAGAATCAGGTTGGATTAAGGACCTGCACTACTTAGTTCCTTTCTCCTGCAATTATTGTTGGAATCACAATCTTGTGGAGTGTCTGTAATATGAACAGAAAAGAATATTCATGAGCCCCGTCACCTGTTTCCTTTCATATTAATCTTTTTGTATGCTAAGCTTAAAGGGGCGTTTTGAAGCTGATTCCCAATGCATGGGACAACATCTGGCAATGGACAATTCCAACCTACAGTTTACTGTATCGTCCGCGTTGCAGGATGTCACAATTCATAAAGGCACTGTTGCTGCCTGTGAGCAATCTCTGTTTTTACAATGAATGATACAAGTGGCCTTTGAGCCTTCACGTAAAAACAACTGTAGGAGGCAGAAAACAACAAATGCTGGAGATCACAGCAGGTCAGACAGCATCTATGGAGATGCAGCAAGTTAACGTTTCGAGTCTAGATGACTCTTCATTAGAGCTGAAGTGAAGTGTGGAGGGGAAGCAGCACCAGTGAGGACTGATGCCTTGTATATCTGACCTTGATCACATCACACTTTGGGCATTCTTCCACTCCAGGTGTCAAACGGCTGCTGATAATGAATAAAGACCAAAAGAACTGCAAATGCTGGAAATTAGGAACAAAAACAGAAATTGTTGGAAAAGCTCAGCAGGTCTGTGGAGAGAAATCACAGTCAATGTTTCAGGTCCACTGACCTTTCCTCAAAACTGATGGTATCGAGGAAAAAGTTGGTTTTTATGACGAAGGTACAGTAGGGGGGAAGGGTTAAGGAGTAAATGATAGATGGAGGTAGAACTCAAAGAGAGAGAAGAACAGTTAGATAAGCAAAAGGGTGGATAACGATTAGCCTAGGAGGATGAATATCTGCAAATGGGGACTATTAGTGGAGAACAATGGGTTGTGTGTGATTACAAGGCCTGGTGTGTGGGGTTTGTGGTAGAGACATGGGAGAAGGTGCCTCAAGCCTTAAATTTGTTGAACTCAATATTGAGTCCAGAAGGCTGTAGAGCACCCAAGTAGAAAATGAAGTACTGTTCCACCAGCTTGCACTGAGCTTCACTGGAACATTGTAGCAAGCCTGAGACAGAGATGTTGACTGGGGAACAAGGTGGTGTGTTAAAGTGGCAGTCAACTGGGAGCACAGGGTTTTTTTGCTGTGGGCAGACTGTAGGTGTGCTGTGAAGCAGTCGCCCAGTCTATGCCTCATTTAGCCAATGTACAGGAGACACTGCCGATATAGGTTTCCTTCTGAAAAGAATGACCCATTATTGAAGGTTTCCTTTTTGGTCTCATTAGGACAAATACAAGAATGACAAATTTCAAATGATTTATACCATAGGAGGATTGATTGGCAATTTGACTCCGAATAGCCGAGGTATCGTCATGGCAAAGGTAAGAGACATTGATAGACTCTCCCAAACTCCCAGCTAATCCAGAAAAAGTGCAATTTGCATAAGGAGCTTGTGTCAAGCAATCTACACACTTTTCACCTTTCATATAAATTATTCTGCCTATCTGATATTTTACGTTCTTGTGTTTGTCCTGATGAGCGCAAAATGAAAACCTTCAGTAACCTTTAGCAATATTCAAGTGAAATTTGATCTTAGATTCTAGCTCCATTAGCTTTTCTCTATCATTAGTGAAGCAAATTTTGGTCATTGACTCTTGACAGCTCAGTGTCCTTTTACTAAAGAACCAGGGATTGATAGGCATTGCGATGTAGATGTTTAAAAACAGGTGAGAGTTGTGGGTGAAGGCAAGTAAGTGAAAATGAATAAAGTGCGGAAAACTGTAGAAAACAAGGTCAGTATTGTCTAACGTAAGGTCAGTTAGAATATGTTAGCTTTTCTTCCCCTCCCAGGAATGTGGGATAAATTATGGCAGGCAGTTATTATTGAACCAATTAGTTTGTTTTAAAGGCAACTGAGAGTATATCTGCTTAAGAGCAGGACGGAAAAGTTTATAGCTATTTTTATACTGGTTTTAGTGTGGTCTTACTGCTGTGAAAGCCCTGCAAGCTGGTCTCCTGCAGTTAACAGAAAACAGTATCTTTACTTATCACTTCATTTTAAAGCAAGACTTGTTGGCACCTAATCTTTGCTCCTGGTTTGTGAAGCCCCTTGTATCATTTTACTATGATGGTGTTGTATATACAAAGAGATATTGCTTGGTTAAGTAAGTAGGCAAAAATTTGCAAAAAGTAGGAAGATGTGAGGTTGTTCATTTTTGAAGGGTGTAAAGAACAGAGTTATATAAATGGAGAAAGCTGCAAAAAATTGCAACACCAACGGGGCTTGGGAGGACTTTTTCAAGAAACACAGAAAGCTAGCATGCAGTGCAGCAGGTAATCAGGAAGGCTAATGGAATGTTGGCCCTTATTTCAAGGGAGCTGGTGTACAAGAGTAAGGAAGTCTTACCACAACTGTACAAAGTGCTGGTGAGGACACATCTGGAGTACTGTGAGCAATTTTCGTTCCTTTATTTGAGGAAAGATATCATTTCATTGGAGGCGGTTCAGAGAAAGTTCAGTAGGACGATCCCCCGTATAGAGGGATTATCTTATGAGCAAAAGCTAAACAGGCTGGGACTCTATTCCCTGGAGTTTAGGAATGGTGATCTCATTGAAACATAAAAAATCCTTAAGGGGCTTGACAGGGTAAATGCTGAGAGGATGTTTCCCCTCATGGGAGAGTCCAGGACCAGAGGCCACACACTCAGAATAAATGGGCAACAATTTAAGACTGAAATGAGGAGGAATCTCTTCGAAATTTGTGCATCTTCAGAATTCCTTACCTCAAAGAGCTATGGGACTAGAGTTCCTGTGTATATTTAAGGTTGAGATAGATAGATCCTTGATCAGTCGGGGAATCAGGAATCCAGGGAAAGAACAGGAAAGTGGCTGTAAGGAATGTCGAATCAGCCATGATCCTATCGAAAAGTGGAGCAGGTTCAAGTGTCTGACCAGCTTACTCAGGTTCCTATTTCTTATGAGCCTACAAGTTGTTGTTGTGGTATTGGAGGATTGTATGTTAGAAACTGTGATTCTCTGTTTATGTCCATGAATACCATTCTGTTAGTGGATCTGGAAGACAGAAAACCCTCACCCCATTTGAGGTGAATAAAAGTTAATATTGTAAAATCATGCAAAAGGCTAACTAAATGTAGTCGAAGATAATTGGAGTTGCATAATGACCAGGTCATGCCAATTCTGTGCTTTCAAGAACAGAAGAATCCATTTGCCAGAAGTCCAAAATAAAAGCAGAACATATTTCAAATGCTTCACAGAGCTGCAGTTTGTAGAGAGTGAGAAACAGAGCTAACGGTCAGGACCTTGTTGAGGCAACATAGACTCTTGGTGACTGTATCTTTGGCTAACATGCCTTTAGAATCTGGAATTTCTTCCGTGTATCTTACTGTCTCTGTTCTTTTCTCTTTCACGAAACTCCTTAAACTTGTTTCCCTGATCAAGCTTTGGTCACTTGTTTCGATATCTCCGTCTGTGGTTTTGCATCAAATTTTGTTGTATAATCACCTTTGAGAATCACTTTGGGTAGATTGACTACATCACAGACACTGTATAAATGCAAAATGCAAAACTGAAAGAACTGCAGATGCTGGAAATCAGAAACAAAAACAGAAGTTGCTGGAAAGACTCAGCAAGTCTGGCAGCATGTGTGGACAGAAATCAGAGTTTATATTTGGGGCTCAGTGATCCTTCCTGAGAACTGACAACACTTTCATAACACTCGATATTCCATTGCTCCACACAACCACCAAGATAATAATCTCATTACATTAGAATCGTTATCATTTTTAGTTTTGTAATTTTTTTCCCTTCTTCTCTCCTCCATTCCAAAAGATGGGTGCTTGCTTGGATTTTCATTCATAAAGCTTTACACACAATCCAAAAGGGCACTCATTGTGGGTGATAACAGATTGGTAAAGATCACAAGCCTTTCAATTGTGAAGACTATTATTACTGAGCACAGCAATATTCACACCTAACCTACTCAAAACCATAATCCTCAGTCCAGCCTGAGTTATGCAACAGACTCAGTGGGCTGGTCAGTCTGCCTACACATGAATTTTGTAAATTAGTTTGTGGCATCCACGAAATCTCACTTTCCACCAGTGATTGCTGTATAGCAGTGGGAGTGGAAGCTCTAACTAAATCTTCCCTCCTTAGCCCAGAGGAATGAAAGCCAATTACAATGCCAAAATCTGTAATTTCATTTATCAATCCATCTACACACATGTGGGTGTATCCATCTGGCACTGATGTGTTTATCTATAACTGTCCATCAGTTGTTAAGTATGGCTAGAGTTATTTGTGCACACCCATTGTCAGAAAATGAATGTTAGACTAGATCTTCCACTGTGGAGACAGAACTGGGTAGGTGCACTGTGTATTCTAGGGCACTCATTGCAAACTATAATGTTTTGATTTCTTCAATGAACTGCATTGATATTTAGTTTTAACTAAATGGGCAGTGTGCAAAACATATTTTGCAAGTCTACAGCTTGTTAGTTCAGCCCATTCAAATGCACCAGTTAATATGCTGCGTCAATCGTATGAACACAGATTTTGATGTTCACTCATTGCTTTGCCCATCACCTGCTCCGTGGGATGTTTCCATAATTTTAAAGTCGTGCATTGTGGATGAAAATGCAGGTTGTGAAACAGCCTCTGGGAGCGGTTGCCCTTTTGAACAAAGAGTTTGGGCTTTTGCAACTGTTGACAGTTGAGGGAGGGCTAAACACCCATCAGAAAAAGATGAATGGAAAGGAAGAGTGGGCGGTTTCTGTAATGGTGCAGTCAAACTGCCACGGGCTGGCTTTTTGTTGTTCCATCATTGACTGCCAATTCAAATGCCTAGATCCTCACGCTGGACTACCCTCCCAGAACCTTTGCACGTTTCTGTCTCTTCTGCTTTCAGGCACCACTTCAAACAAGCCTTCGATCATAAACAAAAGAAGAACATTTTGGAGAAATACAGCAGGTCTGCCAGCATCTTTGGAGAGAAAAAGCGAGTGAATGTTTTGAGTCCAATAAGACTTTTTGGAATCTGACATGGGCCGTATAATGATGGTTATATGCCATTGGCGGAGGAGGGAGCGGGAGTGAGTGGAACACATGGTAAAGGTGGCCAGAGTAAAAGACAAAGGGAGTGCTAATGATGGTAAAGGAGAGGGAGATGTAAGATAGGCCGAAATGATAGACATGAAAAGGAGAAAATGGGTCTGAGAAGAAAATGGTTGTAAAGTGCCTCAGTAGACAATGAGATGCTATTCTTCCAACTGTGTTGAGCTTCTTTGGAACACTGTTGCAGGCCAAGGGGAGATATGGTAGTTTGTGGTCTTCACTTCCCATCCCATCAGTTCAAATATTTAAATGATCATCCTTCACCATTTCCACTGCCTTCAGAACTGAATATTGATTTCAACATCTTCAAAACATGACCTCTGTTTGTTTGTCTTCTGCTGAGGTGTATCTCTCTTGTGTCTTGTTGGCTTTCCTATCAGGAAAATGGCCCTATTTTCTCCTCTCCGCATGTTGTTTACATTTCACTTTCTCCTTTATCACCATTAGTGCTTCTTTCGTCTTTTGTTTTGGCCACTTTCACCATTTGTCCCGCTGAATCCTCATCCCCTTCTGTCAACAACGTAAAAAAATGCTCCCTGTTGTGAAGAATGTAACGATTGTAACAAGGTCAGGCAGGTGGAGCTCATAGAATATGATTTCCCTGATTTGGGGCTGTTAACCTGGTTCAATTGGGGAGCCTTGGCTGACAGATATAAACAGGAGTGTCAGAGGTTCTGTTCACTCTGAGAAAGCTGTATCAGTGTCAAGGACTCTCCACGTTTAAATCAACAAGAAGGAATACCAGCCACTGTGCAGTTATTTCAAAGAACGGTCATATCAGACTGAAAATGTTACTTTATATTCTCTCACCTCTGATGCTGCCAGACCAGCTGATTCCTGCAGAATTCTTTTCTGTTTTTATTTCCGATTTCCGTCATCTGCAGTACTTTACATTTAGTTACACCTTTGATCACCCTTTTTATGCGGCTCATTGTCAACTTTAGTTTGAAAATGTTGCTTTGGAGTCCCATGTAATGTTTTACTATATTCGATGTGCTACATAAATGCAAGCTGGAGTTGCTCAATTTGGACACAACGACCTTTCACATTCTCCATAGAAGCTAGGAAATCTTCCCCACCACAAGACTTGTGTTTGCTGGAAATCAAGAAGTAACTGTGGTCGTGTGGAGGGAATTGTACATTTATGGTGAGTATAACTGCTGAGCATAGAATCCCTACAGTGTGGAAGCAGGCCATTTGACCCGTCAAGTCCACAATGACTTTCCAAAGAGCATCCTACCCAGCCAACTCTATCACTGTAACTCTACATTTCCCATGGCTAATCCACCTCGCCTGCAAATCCCTGAACACTTTGGATAATTTAGCACAGCCAACCTATCTAAACCTGCTTATCTTTGGACAGTGGGAGGAAACCAGAGAACATCCACGCAGAGAATGTGCAAACTCCACTAAAACAGTCACCTGAGGGTGGAATCAAGCCCAGGTCCCTGGAGCTGTGAGGCAGCAGTGCTAACCACTGAGCTACAGTGCTGCACGAGTGAGATCAGATCACATGAAACTGGAGTTAGGATCTGCAGGGTTCATGAAAGATGTCCTCTCTTACCATCTTCTCTATACAACTGTGATCAATAAAACCTGTTGCTGTTAACCTGCAAGGGTGTAAATCTCACATGGTGGTGGTGGTGACCAGACTGAGGGGCTGGCTCGAGCAGTAAAAATCTGAAGTAAACAGTAACAGTAACGTGACAGTAAACCACAGTGCCCATCCAGGTCAGCAAAATAGCCAAAGCTCGATAGGGGCTGACAAACAATGGATGTTGTGGGGTAGCTTGTCACTGAATTATAGGATGGGACAGACCACGCAGAAAGTGAGAGACGTGCAAGTGAGGGCCCACATCATGAGTATGTTATTCCAGAAAAAAAAGCACTTTCAGAGATGGGAAGAAACGAGCCCTTAGACTGTATACTGCTGGTAAACAGATGAAGAAATATGTGCAGACTGAGCAATGAAGGAACTCCACCGATGGTGCTAACAGGGAAATGCAGGAGTGAAAGGAACAGTTGGTTTGCCACAGAACAAAGATGAAGCGGGGGATGTCAATTGAGCCGCCAATTAACCTCCCCCTTAGTCCCTTGATGATAATTTGTACCAACTGCAGCACACCTTCACTTTGTTTCAAGTGAAATATTGCTTCACAGATTTCCATTTTCATTGGCAGTGAGAGACCTGCTGGACTAATGCATGCTCTTGTACACCAATGGAAAGATGTGGGAAAGTATTTTAAATATGCAAAAAATGAATGCAAATGGAAATACCAGCATGAAGCTTTTTCAACGGTGTTAGGACTGCTTTGGAAAAGCCCTACAAAACACAAACTGAGATTTTAATGACAGGCAGAACATCCGGCTAGCTTCATTCTGAGAGTCTGCAGAGAAATTGCTTCTTTCTTGTGTCATCTCGCTTCGAATCATTAGGCGCTTCTAAAACCTGAGCTATTAAGGGTGTCTTTTAGTGCGGTGGTAATACCCCATCTCAGAGCCAGGAGGCCCAGGTTCAAGTTCCACCTCCTCCAGAAGTGTATAATTGCATCTCTGAACAGGTTGATTAAAAATGCTTCTACTCCAGTTCCTACACTGACAGCTGGTTTCAACAAAAAACATCTACAACCTCATCTGTATGCATGCCTCACTCCCTGTGCTGAGGTATCTGGTCACAGCTGAATCAGGAGCATTGCTGCAGTATTTGACCTCACTATCCTGGATTAACCAGGGACAATTGGTGCGAGCTCTTCGTGGAAGCAATACTTGGCTCTGTGGTGAATGACAGGGGAGACACTTTTTTAAAATCAGACAAGAGTAATTCCCAGCCCTAAGTATCTTTGTGACTCTCACATTTTACAGCCACATACAATTAATAGCTACACTCGTGAAATGGCACCAAGTAACCCAGATGATAGATATCAATGCCTATTGGTGAAGAGAATGAAGAGCACCGAGAAAGAGACGGATACTAACTTCGAACCAGAATGATCCAACAGAGTAAGGGAGAAGAGGTCTTCAGTAAATGAACGGACAGAAGGGATTAGAAGGTCTCCATCTGGAATTCACTGTCATCAAAAGTCGTTGAGGCCAAAACATTTAATGTTTTCAAGAAGGAATTAGATGTAGTTTTTAGGGCTAAAGGGATCAAAAGGTATGATGAAAAAGTGGGAAGAGGGGATTGAGTTGGCTGATCAGCTCTGATCAGATTGAATGATGGAGCAGACTTGAAAGAGTGAGTGACTTACTGCTGCTCCTATTTTCTAGTTTTCATTAAGTGCGAGGCTATTTTAGTTGGTGTTGTGATGTTACAACACTTGTTTGGTGCTTTCTTGACTCTTCCTCATATTAGTGCTTTTTATCGCTTTTATGCTTAGCTTTGGCTGCCAGAAACTGGTTGTCTTGAGTTCAAGCCCCTGTCGTTTTACAACAACATTGAATTTAATATTTCCCTTTCAGACATCTGACTCAAAGGGCTCCTTTAACGCCAGCATCCTGTTTGAATATAGGGATGCATTGGTGTTGAGCACAATCCTATTTTGTAATGGGATAGCAATTAAACAAGACTTCGATCCCTTGGACATCCCTCATCATGAGACCCCCGAGCCATGGCATGGGTCCAATCAGATCCGACCACCTCTACCATTGCTCTCAGTGCAGATCTGCTAACTCATACTAAGCAGAATCAAACGGGGTTTGTACCAAAAAAGGCAATGTTGCTACCACAGAGACACCAGGACCATTCCTGAATAACTGCTAATTAAGATGCAACCTATTTAGTGACTGCAGAACACAATAAGTACTAATGGAATTTGTAAAAGAAAGGCTCCGCTATGTCTGTAATTTTTGATACACTATATGTTTTAATAATGAGTTGTTTTCAAAATTTCTCCCCCAACACAAGGACGTACTGTTCTTGGCAGTCGCAGTGTTTATTGTTCCTTGATGAACACACTGTGCTAAGTGATGTCGAAGGGAGGGAACTGTACACTGCACCATCATGTGACTTCTGGCAAAACGGCTTCGAAGATTTTGAGTTTTGATCCTGTCATGCGGTATTTTATCTTTTCCATTAAAAAATGACCCCTTCCGATCCTAAAATAAGTGGCAAAGACACAGGCGTGAAGGTGCAATGCCCCCAGGTATCAGTTGATTCACTAACTTGTTCGCACAAATTTAGTGGAATTACTTGACCCTTTCTAAACTCCGCAAATGACATTTTACAGCCAAGGTCAAAGGATAGTAACATGAAGTGCACACTTTAGCTTTGTCACGCAATGTCTTCAACTTACTGGAAACATTTGGGCTGATTTCTGGTGGCAGGGTCCTGAGCACAATCACTGGTCTGAACTCCAGTTTGTAAGGTGGGTGTGTTAAAAGGCTGGCAGAGATTTTTGAGAAGGCTACCCTTTAAAAGGAAGCCACCCAGCTCCCAGACAATTAAGGAGGGGAGGGGGGCAAGCCAGAAGGCCCATTAGGAGTGCCTGAAGCTCTGAGAGGCTGGGAGCATCAGTGAGAGAAGTGGGTACTACCACGAGAGGTGAGAAAACTGACAAGGTGTGCCAGGGTGGAGATGCCCCTCTGAAGGTACTGAATACAATTTGGCTGCAAGTCATCATTGTAAATGGAAAGAACCACTGCCATCTGCCCTGTGGTCACAGCTTTGACCTGTGTATTTCAGTGTATTCTTTCACCTTGCCACCCACCACTGACCCTTCCTCAGCCTCTGGTCAGTTGGGCACCAGCTTTCCCGTGCCACACTTGGAGTGGGAGAGAAAGCATCTGCCATCTGAAATATCAATTTTGATTAATTCACTCATGGGGTATCCGCGTTGCTGGCTGGGCCAGTGTTTATTACCCATTTCTAATTGCCAATGGTATGGTTTTGTGAGATGTATTCTTGAACCACTGCAGTCTATTTAATGTAGATTGTACCCACAATGCTGTCAGTGAGGGAGTTCCCGGATTTTGATCCAATCATACTGAAGGAATGGCAATAGATTCCCGAGTCAGGATGGTGGGTGGCTTGGAGGGGAACTTGCAGGGAGTGGTGTTCTCATGTATCTGTGCGCCTGTCCTTCGAGATGGAAATGGTCTTGGGTTTGGAAGGTGCTGTCTAAGGATCTTTGGTGAATTTCTGCGCTGCATTTTGCGGCTGGTACGGAGTGTTGGCGGGGAAGTGAGTGGATGTTTGTCACTGCAATGCCAATCAAGTGTGCTGCTTTGCCCGGGATCGTGTCAAGCTTCTTGATTAGTACTGGAGCCACACTCATTCAGACTAGTGGGGAGTATTCCATCAGACTCCTGGCTTGTGCGTTGTAGATGGAGGACAGGCTTTGGGAGTCAAGAGGTGCAATATTCCCAGCGTCTTATCTGCTCTTGCAGCCACTGCATTTGTATGTCTGATGCAGTGTCAGTTTCTGGTCAACAGTGGCCCCCTGGATTGATACTTTGGGATTCAATGAGGGTAACGCTGTTGAATGTCATGGAGCAACTGTTAGATTCTCTCTTGTTGGAGATGGTCATTGCCTGGCATTCGTTTGGTGCTAAAGGCACTTGACAATTGTCAGCCAAACCTGGAAATTGTCCGGGTCTTGCTACACTTGCTCAAGGGCTACTTTATTGTCTGAGTGGTTGTGAA
The DNA here is from genome assembly GCA_024137785.1 of Ginglymostoma cirratum. Classification (NCBI taxonomy): domain Eukaryota; kingdom Metazoa; phylum Chordata; class Chondrichthyes; order Orectolobiformes; family Ginglymostomatidae; genus Ginglymostoma; species Ginglymostoma cirratum. Next base: position 8,061,639 of record JAHRHZ010000046.1, read on the forward strand.
TGGTGTTGAACATTGTGTAATCATTGGAAACATCCCATTTCTGACTTTATGATGGAGCGGAGGTCATTGATGAAGCAGCTGAAGATTGTTGTGTGTGGGACAGTACCCTGAGGAACTCCTGCAGAGATTTCTTGGACATGACATAACTAATCTCCAACAACCACAACCATCTTCCTATTTGCCAGGTATGACTCTAACCAAGCACTTCAATTGGCTTACATGGCTACCTGTTGTTGACAGTTGTACAGTTATCTGAAGTTGCCTCTTTGAAAATGCACAAAAGGCTGGAAGATGAAGGCAAGTGGTGCGTTGGTCAGATGTGAGAATGTGCTGTCCTGCCTTCAAGTCCCACTTCTTTGTCAGGATTAAATATCTCTCCATTGCGGTCAAGTTCAATCGCGATCAACTAATGCAGCACAGCCTAGGGGAGCAAGTCTGTGATCTGAGGCCAATGGCATGGAATCACTCACTGAACCGATTAGAACGTTTTTCATAGAGGCATTTTTGTTTCTCCTTATATACAATATCTTAGCAGAAAAGAAGTAAGACATAGAGGACATGGGTTTAAGGTGACAGGAGAAAGATTTAAGAGGGACCTGACAGGCAACTTTTTCACACCGAGGGTGGTGCACGTACGGAGCGAGCTGCCAGAGGAGGTTGTGCAGGCGGGTACAATTACAACATTTGAAAGGCATCTGGATGATTTGATTCAATTTGATTTGATTTATTATTGTTACCTCTACCTACGTCGAGTAAAAATTTTTGTTTCAAGTGCTGTACAGGCAGATCATAACATGCAAAGAACATAGGGTGATTGAACAGAGCGAAGAATGCAAAGTTATGGCTGCAAAGAAGGTACACAAAAAGAAATTTGAGAGGTCCATTACATGAATAGGAAGGGTTTAGAGGGATATGGACCAAATAGTGGCAAATGGGACAAGTTCCGTTTAGGATATTTTGTCAGTGCTGACGAATTGGACCGAAGGGTCTGTTTCCGTGCTGTATGAGGTAGCTTGAATCTTTTACTGTATAATCACCATGCCAAGGTGTAGCAAGAACACTGAACAAAATACTTTGTTACAGTGATCATTAAGCATTTTGAGATATTCTGATGTCCTGAAAGGCACGATATCAATGTAAGACTATTTTTTCGTTCTTGAGAAAAATTCGGATTATACTTTGGCTATCAGCTTGGCTTGGTTGGTGGCACACCGTTATATGTGACAAAGTCTGTATCAAGACCACCCTCCAGGACTTGGGAAGATAATCTATATTGACATTTCAAAGCAGTGCTGAGGTCATATAGCATTGCTGATCTTCAACCAAAAGCTGGCATTGCCTGATGTTAAAGGGCCCATTCTGCTATTTGAGGATGAGCAGTGGGTTTTCCTGGTGACTTGGACAGTACTTTTCTATTCATTCAACATGAGTTGAAACAGATAAACTGGGCATTCACTTCCTTTTGTGAGAATCTTGCTACGTACAAAGTTGCTGCCATGTCTTACTGACATGCTGCGTACCTTCATATTTTACTGGAATTCATTATATGAGGGGCTTTCAAATGTTTCCAAGAGATGCAAATAAGCATCTCTCGACTCATAGAAGCTTATTTTATAAATATGGTTAAATGATTTTAAAAGTCACAAGTTCAAAATGATGGCATAATTACCTCAATGTGGACTAAGGCACACCTTTGAATGAGTAATTTCATGCCTATCCCTTGGACAATGCTCATAATTGTAGTGTAACTCGAAGAATGTTGAATAAAGTAACTACAAAAATCTGACATAAGTGGTGTAAAGCTGTTTTAGGCAGCAGGGTCTATGCAGAGACAATCAGGATACCTCTTTCCAGTGACTGCGTTTTCACCTTACAATCTGCGAGGTCACAAAAAGGTAATGTTTTCATTAAAACATACCAGTTAAGATGACCTGGGTTTGAACATAAACAAAGCCTTTTAAATGTAAGCACCTGGAATACCAAAGCTTTCAATCTTTTGGCTCCAACATTAGAATGTGAAAAGGTGAATAACGCATACAGGACTCTTTGAACCACAAACCTTCTTTCAAAAAAAAACATCTTAAGTGTCTTTAGATGTCTTTGCCCATAAGGGAGACAGCCATTAATTGAAGTGACCATTTATAATTGAACAACTTCTCTTAAAGCCTCCATATCAGTGGTTGGGAGGATATACTGATTTGCAGAAAACAAGTACAGAGACAGCACCATGATTACATAGAGGAATTAGAATAACAGAAGGCGATTCAGTTCCTGGAACCTTTCACATTATTCAATAAGATTAAGCTTGATGTGGGACACCCCTCCTTTGCCCCATATCCTTCAGCTGAAAAAAAAAATCTATCAATGTCAGATTTAAAATTAAAAATTGCTCAAGGATTTATTGCAGTTTATGAAAGACTTGCCACTCCTTTTGCACGCAAGTGTTTTACAAATCCAAGTGATTTCCTCTAATTTGCTGCTTTTTTTGGCTTTAATGTTAAGATTATATCCACAGTCAGTCTGCAGAATGTGCAGAAATAATTTTTATCTTCCCTATCTGATTGATTTATTCATTGTCATATGCACTTTGTGACAAAATACAGTGAAAAGTGTTGTAGACCGTCGCTGTTCTCCAGCACTATCTTAAAACATAGAAAAATAAACTAATGCATAGAATATAAAGACAGAAAAATAAGTGAAGCTCCACTTTACAGTCCTTCTTAAGAGCTCAGACATGGGCCTGGAGTCACGAGTCCCTTTGCCATGTCACCAGAACAAGAGTTGCCAAAGTCTGGCGCCATCTTGCCTCCACCATGGGTCTTTGCTGGACCTCGCCGAAGCTGCCACCACTGATGCTACCGAGTCCCTCCCTGGCACAAACTTAACTCTGCCGCTGCCACCAAGAGTCCGCTCTGGGCCCACCTCGCCAATGCAGCTGCCACCGATGCTTCCGGGTCTTGTACTGGGCCCAAACTTGCCCCGCCTGCCACCAAACCACCCCCCCCCGACGATGAATCTGCCCCGGATGCAGAACCCCCCTGGGGAACCCAAACCCTCTGTTACGAGTCGGCGCTCAGCTCATTTTAAAGCCACCGTCACCGCTGATGCCAGGTAAGGACAGCACATTTCCTTCCCTAAAGTGCATCAGTGAATCAGATGAGTTTTGCAATAATCAACCCCTGATCACCACTAGACCAGCTTTTTATTCCAAAATTCAAAGTTGACCATTTGCCATGCTGGGATTCAAATCAGACATTAGGCTAGATGTAAAGCAAAACACTGCTGATGCTGGAAATCTGAAATAAACACAGGCAATGCCACAGAACTTCTGGCGGCATTAGTGGAGAGAAAAACAGAGGTGATATCTCAAGTCCAGTATGACTCTTCTTCCAAATATTAGCCTCAATGACTAATCTAGTGACATTACCACTCTTTCTTTTACCATTCACAACCTCAAGACCTGATGACAGTCCGAAATAATTCTTTTAGCAATCAGCAGTCCCCATGGGCTGGATTTTGCTGGGGGGTGGGGCGGTGGTTGGCAAGGTTTAGGGGAATGGGTGTCATGTAAAATATGTCAAGTGACTAACCCACCTCCCTCTGACTCACCTTTAACCTAGTCGTTCTTATGCTGGGAATGGTGGGATGTAGGAGGGAGGGGCTGTGGTGGTAAAGGAAGTAAAGAACATTCAAGCCCGCACACTTTCACTGAGGTCTTTAAATCACTAATTATTTTCTACTTAGGGCCCTTAATCGACCTCCGCTACCATAAAATGTTAAGTGGGGAAGGGATAAGCTTCTTACGTTCTTATGATACTCTTCCATTTTGTGCCTCACTCCCTTTCCCCCGGACCCATAATACATCTGCCATCTCCCAACCCTTCTCACCTACCCCATAATCTACACTTTACTGTGCCTGATCCCTCTTAGGCCAAAAGGCCCAGGAGTTACCTGGGTCCTATTGCTATGCTTGAACTTCATGGGGTTCTTGCAGTCTCAGCAAGGTCCACAGGAGCAGCTGGTCAGACAGTTTGGCTAGTCGATCTCAAAGGCAAGATGTGTTTTGTACAGAAGGGCATAGGGTCAGCCCTCACATTGTTGAAGCTGCCAGTAGCGTATTGGCCTGTTTAAAAACTTGTTTGATGTCTGTGTGACCTTACCTCCAGTTGGGTGAGCAGTACACCCTGTTCCTTGCAAAATCCAGATCCATGTTTCACTTGGGAAATACACAAGAGGTGTATAACAGACAGCAGTTGTTTCAAGATCTAACTTGGCTGTAAAGAGTGCAAAAGAGCATAGTCATATTATTGCTGGACTGTTAATCCAGAGACCCAGGTAATATTCCAGGGACTGGGGTTCGAATCCTGCCATGGTACATGGTGGGATTTGAATTCAATAAAAATTCATTTCACCAGATAAGTACGTGATGGAAAAAGGAATTGAAGGATATGCTCATGATATGAGATGGGTTCGGATTAGGTCACCAGTGAGTGACGGGAGTCTTGTACACTACTAAAAGGAGACAAGACATTGAAGATTTTCCCATCAAGTCATAGGGTCATAGGGCACAGAAACGGACCCTTTGGCCAACCAGTCCAGACCGACCATGTTTCCAAGCTAAATTAATCCCACATGCCTGTGCTTGGCCCATATCCCTCCAAAACCTTTCCTATTCATGAACTTATCCAAATGGCTTTTAAACATTACGATGTGGAGGTGCTGGTGTTGGACTGGAGTGGACAAAGTCAGAAGTTACACGACACCAGGTTATAGTCCAAATGATTTATTCGAAAGCACAAGTTTTTGGAGTGCAGCCCCTTCATCAGGTGCAGTGAGAGAGAAGAGCACAGAGACCCAGAGTTTATAGGCAAAGAGATCAAGGACAGAGAGATCAAAAGATCATACAAAAGGTGTGAGTGGGGTGTCCGATAATAAATCCTTGTAGGTGACCAAGAGTGTTAGATGGTGACTAAAGTTTCAGCAGCTGTATAACAAGTGCAGGGATGACCTATAATCTGATTAAACAAGGCAGAAGGATTATGCCATGTTCTCCGCAGCCTTCAACATGTCATCGATGATGAAGAGCATTTCTCCAATATCTTCCCCTTGCCTCCACTTCTCACCTTTAAATAACCGCCAAATCTTAAACAGACTATCATTCACAGCAAACTACCCAGCCTTCAGGACAACATCGACCACAACACCACAAAACCCTGTCTTGGCACCTCGGTAAGACATGTCAGATCATCAACATAGACACTACCATCACACGTGGGAACACCACCCACCATGTACATGGCAGATATTCATGTGACTCGGCCAATGTTGTCTATCTCACACGCTGCAGGCAAGGATGCCCTGAGGCATGGTGTATTGGTGAGACCTTGCAGACGTTACAACTATGGATGAATGGACACTGCGTAACAATTGCCAGACAGGGATGTTCCCTCCTGGTCAGAGAACACTTCAGCAGTCAAACCGATCTTCAGGTAAGCATCCTCCAAGGTGGACTTTGACATACACAACAATGCAGAATCGCCGAGCAGAGACTGAGAGCCAAGTTCCATATCCATGAAAATGGCCTCAACCGTGATCTTGGGTTCATGTCATGCCACATGTGACCCCCACCACACTGCTCTGTATCTGTAAAATCTTCCTTACTGTCCTGTTTTGTCAGCATCACCTTGATAAATTGTTATGGTCTCTCTATCTTAATTAGTTTGTACAGTTTTGGATTACTTGTTACTTTGGTTAGACCCTCAGCATGCAACTCTTACATCTATCGTGTTATTCCAATCATTTGGTTTGTCTCCAATACCCCCTTACATTTAATTTTGTGTGATTATCTCTCTGCCTCGATTAACCTGATCATAGGTCATCCCTTCACTTGTTATTCAACTGTTGAAGCTTTAATCACATCATCTGACACTTTTGATTACCAGCAGAGGCTTATTATTCAACACTCCAATCATACCTTTCATATGATCTTTTGATCTCTCTGCCTAAAAACTCTGGGTCTGTGTGCTCTTCTCTCACACTGCACCTGAGAAAGGGGCTGCACTTCAAAAGCTTGTGTTTTCAAATAGACCTGTTGGACTATGACCTAGCGTTATGTGACTTCCGAGTTTTAAATGTTGTAACTGTAGCTTCATCCACCGCTTCCTCTGGAAACTCATTCCACACTCAAAGCACTCTCTGCGTAACAAAGTTGCCGCTTGTGTCATAGAATCCCTAGAGTGTCGAAACAGGCCCTTCGGCCCAACAAGTCCACACCGAGCCTCAGAGCATCCCACCCACGCCCATCCCCTTATAACCCACCTAACCTACACATCCCTGAACACTACGGGCAATTTAACATGGCCAATCCACCTAACCTGCACATCTTTGGACTGTGGGAGGAAACCCACGCAGAGAAAATGTGCAAACTCCACACAGACAGTCACCCGAGGCTGGAATCAAACCTGGGTCCCTGGCGCTGTGAGGCAGCAGTGCTAACCACTGAGCCAACATGTCGCCCCATGTGTCCCTTTTAAATCTTTCTCCTCTCATTTTAAAATATATGCCCCTAGTTCTGAACTCACCCATCCTAGGGAAAAGACCCCGGTCATTCATATTATGTATGCTCCTCATGATTTTATAATTTTCAATAAGATTATCCCTCAATCTCCTATGCCCCAGTCAAAAAGTCCCAATCTTTCCAGTTAATTTTTATATCTCAAATCCTCCATTCCCACTAGCATTCTGGTAAATCTCTTCTGAAACGTCTCCAGTTTAATAAAATCCTTCCTAACAGCCCTTTGGGCAATTAGGAGTGGGGATTAAATGCTGGCCTAGCCAGTGATGCCCGCATCCTGTGAATGAATAAAAACATCTTGGTTTTGTTACCAGTTGTGAGGTTTCTGCCCCTGAGCCTGAGCACTGTGCCCCCTACTGCTCCAGAGTCACACTTTCAACTCCAGGATGTGGCCCTTTCATTGGGATTGTCGCCAATGGCGTGACGAATAAAGCAAAACTGTTACAGTTGTGTGCTTTTGGCTTATTGCCAACAGTAGCCAGGATAAGACTGTACTGAATTAATTTCACAGGCTTTCTGGTTGGCAGAGAGAATGGAATCTCATTCAATCAATTTGCTTGGATTTAAATCCAGATCCCAGAGGTGAAAGGCTATTGTCTCACCTGCTGCCCCACCTACGCCTGTAGCAAGGCTAAAGGCTGAAAGTGTTGATACAAGTTAAGTGGCATAGAAATGTAGGAATCTAATTAAGAGCATTAAATTTAAGTCATACTGATGTTAACTTTGAATGCTTATTCTAGATAGCCTGAGATTAAATCAGGTGAGAGCATCATTTAGTTATCTATTATGTAAAGCATGCAGTGTGGCAGGTGGATTTATATTTAAATGCAGTATTTCAATCAGTAGTCATCGGCATAACTGATATTTATGCCTAGCTGATCCAAGTGACATCAGACTCCTCTACTATACTGCACTCCATCCAACTAGACATTGACAATTCCTGATTTGGAAATACCAAGATGATCCTACAAGTTATGCAGTAGATGTTCTCTTCAGAAAGCTACATTGAAGTCTGACAGAAAAACAAAGGTGCTTTCCATGGTTTCTGTAGGAGCTTTTTTCTTATTTATCCATTTGTGGGATGTGAGCATTGCTGTCTGGCCAGCATCTATTGCTTGTCCCTAGTTACCCTTGAGAATGGGGTGGTGAGCTGCCTTCCTGAATCATTGCAACCTGCTGTGGATTGACCCACGTGCCATTAGGGAGGGAATTTCAGGATATGGACCCAGCAACAGTGAAGGAATGGCGATATATTTCCAAGTCAGGGTGGTGAGTGGCTTGGAGGGGAACTTGAAGTTAGTGGTGTTTCCACGTATCTACTGCCTTCGTCCTTCTAGATGGAGGTGGATGAGGATTTGGAAGGTGCTGTCTGAGGATCTGCGGTGAATTTCTGCAGTGCATCTTGCAGACACTACACACTAGTGCTACTAAGCATGGATGAGGGAGGGAGTGGATGTCTATGAATGAGGTGCCTATCAAGCAGGCTGCTTTGTCCTGGATAGTGTCAAGCTTTTCCCAAGGAGCCATGCTATTTTAAGAAGATGCAGTGGATCTAGTTGAGTCTAATGGAGGTTATTGGCAAGAGGTTACAAGTGCTTGGAATATGAAAATTTGATTATGTGCTAATAAATGGAAGGCTTGTAGTGAATAGTTTATTTTACATTGATCCAAAATGATAGGCTGTTATTTGTACAAGTTAGAATGAGTGATTACAAATGATTTTGTGTTATTTTTCCAAGCTATCAGATGGTGGCTTGTCCAACGAGATGAGAGATAAAATAATCTACAACTAAGGTTCAATTCTCACTCATGTCTTCATTGGCTCTAACCAGTCTGCAACCTAGCTGTGATTTAGGGTGTACCAAGTTGAAAATTGCCTCCTGATTTAGCAGTGGTAAGGCGTGAGTTGGGTTTGGGGCAGGGCTGGTGCAACGTGTTGCACTCGAAAGAACAATTGAGTTGGAGAGGGTGAGAATTGTCTCTTATTCTGCATTAGCAGAGTGAGCGAGTCTCCAATACTCATTTTATTTTTACCAGCGGGTCCTCTTAGCCAAGCAGTGGTGCTTGGTAGCCATTTGAAAATTTCCATTGCTATACGTCTAATTAGAGAGGTGTTATTTGCAGGAAAAGATTTTCGATTAAATACTTTTTATGAAAATATTCCAGTTGGAAGATCAACACACCAATGTGTCAATGCATTTCTCCGGTACTGTAATTGCTTGTTAATTCGGTCAGTTTACATGGATTAATGCTTTTGTTGGAATTCCAGGCAAGGCAATTCCATACTGAAGAAGGGTCATTGGACTCAAATTATTAACTCTGCCTTCTCTCCACAATGCAATTGTGCAAAGCTGAATGCCAGGTCAGGTTATAGAGTCATAGAGCTGCACAGCACGGGAACAGACACTAAGGTTCAACTCGCCCATGTCGACTAGATGTCCTAAATTAGTCTAGTCCGATCTACCAGCATTTGGCCCATAACCCCCCTATTCATGTATCCATCCAGATGCCTTTTTAATGTTGTAATTGTAGGAAGTGCCTCCAACACTTCCTCTGGCAGCTCATTCCATACATGCGCCATCCTCCGCATGAAAGAGATTGCCCCTTAGGTCCCTTTTAACTCTTTCCCCTCTCACCTTAAACCTATGCCCTCTAGTTTTGGACTCCTCTACCCTGGGGAAAAGACCTTGGAGATCTATGGCCCTCATGGTGATTGGTCAAAGTGTAAAGAATAGCAGAAAACGACTAAAAGCTTAATCAGCATGAATTTTGGAGTTGTTGGTTGGTTCTTCGAGCTGACTGATTTTCATGCAAACATTTCACCCCCCTTCTAGGTGACCGTCTAGCCTCCATTGAAGGGCTGTTGTTCTGTTCTGTTCTGAATTTATATGGTCCGGTCTCTTATGGTTGGTAGTTCTGTTTCCAGTTTTGTTCCGTAGTGGTATGTAGATGTGGTCTATTTCAGCATGTTTGTTTATGGCACCAGTGGTTGAAAACCAGGTTTCCAGGAATTCCCATGCTTGTCTTCATCTCGCTTGCCCTAGTACTGTTACATTATCCCAGTAAAATGTCCTTCTTTGTCGGAGTGAATAGAAACAAGGGAAAGTTAGTGGTGCCATTTTGCTGCGAGTTGGTGTTCGTGTACCCTGGAGGTAAGTTTCCTGCCTTCTTGTCCTATGTCTTGCTTCTCGCAGTTGCTGCATGGTATTTTGTATATCACATATGTCCTGCTCATTGTGGGTGTCGGGTCTTTTGTCTTTGAGAGTAACTGGCGAAGTGTGGCTGTTTGTTTGTGTGCTATCATTATTCCAAGAGGTGGTAGGAGTCTTGTAGTCAGTTCCAAAATATTTCTAATATAAGATCCCTACCTTATGTGGCAGATGGTGGAATTTGAATTCGATAAAAATATCGAATTATGAGCCCAATGATAACCATGAAACCATTGTAGATTGTCAGGGAAAAACCCATCGGGTTAGAACAAAGAACAAAGAACAAAGGAAATTACAGCACAAGAACAGGCCCTTCGGGCCTCCAAGCCTGCATTGATCCAGATCCTCTATCTAAATCTGTCGCCTACTTTCCAAGGATCTGTATCCCTCTGCTCCCTGCCCGTTCATGTATCTGTCTAGATACATCTTAAATGATGCTATCATGCCTGCCTCTACCACCTCTGCTGGCAACGCCTTCCAGGCACCCACCACCCTCTGCGTAAAGAACTTTCCACGTATATCTCCCTTAAACTTTTCCCTTCTCACCTTGAAATCGTGACCCCTAGAAATTGAGTCCCCCACTCTGGGTAAAAGCTTCTTGCTATCCACCCTGTCTATACCTCTCATGATTTTGTATACCTCAATCAGGTCCCCCCTCAACCTCCATCTTTTTAATGTAAATAATCCTAATCCACTCAACCTCTCTTCATAGCTAGCGCCCTCCACACCAGGTAACATCCTGGCAAACCTCCTCTGCCCCCGTTCCAATGCATCCACATCCTTTTGGTAATGCGGCGACTAGAACTGTACACAGTATTCCAAATGTAGTCGAACCAAAGTCCTATACAACTGTAACATGACCTGCCAACTCTTTTACTCAATACTCCGTCCGATGAATGAAAGCATGCTGTATCCCTTCTTGACCACTCTATCGACCTGCGTTGCCACCTTCAGAGTACAATGGACCTGAACACCCAGATCTCTCCATGCATCAATTTTCCCCAGGGCTTTTCCATTTACCGGATAGTTCGCTCTTGAATTGGATTGGGTTCAATAATGTCCTTTAAGGATGGAAACTGCCATCCTTACCTGGCCTAAGATATGTGTGACTCCAGACCCACAACAATGTGGTTGACTCATAACTGGCCTCTAGGCAATCAGGAATAGGCAACAAATGCTGGCCTAACTAGTGACACCCTCATCCTGTGAACGAATTAAAAAATAACATCCACATACAACCTCTTCCCTCGCTCGGTTTCACCATCCTCAAACCCCCTTTCTTCCTCCTAACCCAGGACAGTGTCTGCATTTTCCAATCTGTCTCTCGGGACACCTCACCAACTTTCCTCCACCTGCACGAGCACCAAAAGCTGTGGCGGCCACTTTCTTCTCACTCAACCCCTCCCTTTCTCCCAATGCAGGAGAAAACATCACTCAGTACAGTAGAAAGAGTCATGACGGGGTAGACTTTGACATTTGCCTCCGTGTGCCATAGAAAGACAGGAATCTACCTCTCACCAGTGAGGATTGGGACCAGTCCTGTGCAGATGCCAAAACATCCAAGTTCTAGCAACCAAATAAGAATCACTGACCAATACTACTGTCCTGTTGCCATTGCTGCAACAGTTTTAATATGCCAGAGTATCTGTCCCTACAAAGACGGATTCTCTCCTTTGTCTGCTGCAGGCAGAAGAACCATCAGCACAGTGTCTGCAGCCACAGTGCCAGCCCTTCTCTACTTCAAGACAGCAAGGATGTCTCAGAAGAAGCACCAGCAAGGCTGCATCCCACACGCTCCACCAGCCCAGGTACCAAGACCTCACTGGATAATTGAGCTTGGTTACAGTCAGGAACACCGACTGGAGAGGATTGCACTTCCTTGCCTCAGCTGTTCAAGGAAGAAAATAAAACCCCAGGTCACTGGCACTTGGAGGGTTGCCAATGACTAGGCACCAGCTCGTAGTGTTAGCCATTCATGCCCTTGCTGAAATGCACAGGGGTAGTAGACAGGTTTGTCAGGGGGACATGACAGTTGCAGGGGAGCAGTAACACTCTGCTGCAACAATGGCGTAATTGTCTAGCCACTTCCATGGAGACGTTAATGTTTTGCCACAGAGAGCCAGGTCCTTAGTCCTACCCGTCGATTCTCAGAGTTGCAGGTGCCTCTGGCTCCCTGTATTTTCTGCAGGAGGCTGTTATCAGGAATGTACTTTGACAGAATGATTTGTCATGTGAGGCAGAGTGCAAGCAGAGACTATCGATATAATAGTCACCAAGAATTCCAATAAGGAATTCAAATCAATCATCTTCGACCAAAGATTCGCAAGAATATAGAGCTCACTACAGGGGGTTCTGAAGAAGTCATCCTGAACTTGAAATGTCAATCCTGTTTTCTCTCTCCACAAGACCTGCTGAGTTACCCCAGCAATTTCTGTTTTTGTTTCAAAGGTTATGAGGGAGAAGGGAATAGATGATAAATTTGGATGGCCATGATATAGAGGTGCCGGTGTTGGACTGGGATGGACAAAGTCAGAAACCACATGACACCAGGTTATAGTCCAACAGGTTTATTTGAAAACACAAGCTTTCAAGGCTTTGCTCCTTCTTCAGGTGTTAGTGAGAGAGATAGTATCCAACACATAATTTAGAAGTAAAAGATCCAAGGCTCACACCACTGATGGGGATGCACTAAACAAACCTAAGATGCTTTTAAATCTTTAAGGTTTTAACTGATTAATATGCATATGTAAACCCCCGAATTCCTTTCAAGCCACGGTCCTGAGAACTAAAGGTTTTATCAGTGCAAAGAAGAGGTGACATTTTAGGTCAAACAATGCTGAGGCCTTGTTTAGAGTCTGTTTGTGTTTTGGTTTGGAGTCAGACTGGTTTTATTTCTAAAGTAAAGATTTGGATGGGAAAAAAGACCAAAGGAGTCTAGAGTGAAGCATTAAACGAACCTGAGCAAACTGGTCTGAAAGAACATATATCCAATGTGGTAACAATAAAACAAAGAATTAGAATTTAGAATCCCTACAGTGTGGAAACAGGCCCTTTGGCCCAACAAGTCTGCACCGACCCTTGGAGCATCCCACCCAGACCCATCCCTCTATAACCCACACACCCCTGAACACTATGGGCAATTTAGCATGGCCAATCCACCTAGCCCACACATCTTTGGACTATGGGAGGAAAACCATACAGACATGGGGAGAATGTGCAAACTCCGCACAGATAGTCACCTGAGGCTGGAATCAAACCCGGGTCCCTGGTGCTGTGAGGCTGCAGTGCTAACCACTGAGCCACCGTGCCGCCCACCAGATCTGTGAATGTTGGAAATCAGAAACGAAATTAAAAATTGCTGAACAATCTCAGTAGGTCTGGCAGCATGTGTGAGGAGAAAGCGAAGTTAACATTTTGGGTTGAGTGACCCTTCTCCTTCCTATTTAATAAAAGTTGGCAGGACAATGGATCCCAGGCTGCCCTCATCTGGGTCCCGACCCGAAACCTCAACTTTCCTGGTCCTCTGATGCCTGCTGTGTTCCTCCAGCTCCTCACTGTGTTGTCTCTGCCTTCGTCTTTTCCTTTGTTATCTGCACTTGTGGCAGTAGTCAGGCTCAAAATGCTTCCTTTAGCCCAATCATAACAAAGTCAACTGTCGACATCGACCATGGTCATGCAAACTCCAACAAGGTATCAGAACCTTTGGTAGATTTGTGTGATGGGGGATGGTGGGCGGTGGGGCAGGGGGCCGGGGTGGGGGTAGCGTGCGGAAGTGGGAGGAATGTAAAATTCTGGAAATTCACAGCAGCTGTTGAAAAAGAGATCAATATTTCCATCTCTATGACTCTGTAAGTGAGGTATTTTTGGCAGAATAGCTTTCAGGTTTTGTTGAAAGCAAAATGCTGTGAATGCAGGAGATTTGAAATAGAAACAGAAAATACGGTAAATATTCAGTAATTCTGGCATCATGTGTGGAAGGAGAAGCAGAGATACCGTTTTGAGTTGAATACTCTGACAATGTTACTTTTGACTCAAATCTCTCTTTTGGTCTCCACACATGCTTCCGGCATCTCTTATTTTGATTTATTTGTATCAACTGTAATTATTAGGCTATTCATTGTCAGGATAAAACATTTTTTTTTGTCTCTGGACTTTAGACCATTATCTTTCGCAGATTCAAAGATCAGACGTAACTACTGGTGAAATATTAAGACCTTTTTATTTGTATAATCTAGAGAATGATCCCTTCAAAGCGTTGGAAAGGCTGCCACCTCCAGATCTCATCTCAGCAGGGTGGGGGTGGGGGGCACTGAAGCCTTGTCTTCAGTCATCAGAAATTAAATCCAATTAAAACCCATTATGTAAATTCCAAAAGGGGAGGGAGATAAAACAGCCCTTTCAATGTTTCATTTATAGTAAATGATTTTATATCCCTGGGCTTGCAGTATCCTCTCCAGATTAATCACTACAGAGGTTCAGTGAAAATGCAAATTACCTCCCTGATTAAAATCTGAAAGAAGGAGATAAAGGGTTTATGTCTTTTACAAAGGCCTTTTGATGGACTATTAGGTGTCACATTTGCCTGTTTGTTTAAACTCTCTGGGTCTCTGCCCACAGTACCTGAGCTCTCTGGACCATTTCTACTTGCTTTTTGAATCTTCGTGGAGTGTTTACCTGGTAAACAGGAGGAAGCGAAATAAACTTTTGTGTGAATGCTTCTGTTTCATGAGTCAAGATCTAGCCACTGTTTATCTCACAGGATACAGCTCCATTGGAACAAAGGACTCTACCCACCCAGTGAATCAAGTACAAGGGAATCATCATGTTGCTTGAAAAGGACTGAAGAGCCCTGTCAGATCGGCTGTTGAGATGGCGGCTCAAAGCTGGGGCCATCTAGAATGTTCTCTCAGATTCCCTGCTCTGAAACATGTGGTAAAGGGAAAATGCAGTCATGTTTTGATCAGAGCAACAGTGAATTACTACATTAACAGGAAAGGTTTGCATGTATAGAGTGCCCTTAAAGTCATAAAAAATGACTCAAGGCGCATCACAGGGGTCCTATGAAATAACATTTGACATCAAGCCCCATTACGTGATATTAGGGCAGATTATCACAAGTTTTGTCAAAGAGACGGGTGTTAAGGTGCATCTTAAAGGGGAAGTTGAGGTGAATAAGCAGTTTCGGATGTGAATTCTAAAGCTTGGGGTCTAGACAGCTAAACTGATGCTGCCAAAGGTTGAGTAACCAAAATTAGGGAGGCTACCAAGAGGCTAAAATTGGAAGACCATACAAGTCTTGAAGAGTTTTGGTCCTGAGGGAAATTACAGAGTTTGAGTGGGGTGAGGTTATGGAATATTTTGAAAACAACAGTGAAAATTGAGGTATTGGCAGACTGGGAATCAATTTTTGTCACCAAGAATGAGAGTGCTGGGTGAACAGGTCTTTGATGAGTGTTAGGATCTGAGCCTACTCAGTTTTCTGTAGCCTCAGTCCAGATGGAGGCCATTCAGCCCAACATTTCTGCCATTCCTTCCTGAAAGAGCCATCAATAATCCTAATCCCTGCCTCTTTTCCAACTTGGCTCTGTAGGTATATCTTCTGAAACTGGGATCCAATTTCCCAAAAAGTTACCGGGGAATCTGCTTCTACCCCTTGTTTGAGCAGTTTATTTTAGATTATAACAACTCATTATGGAAGCAAAGCTTACATAAATGTCTCCACTTTTTTTGGCCAATTATCATAAATATGTGCCCTGTTATAATAAAATCTCCAGCCAGTAGAGCTGATTTATCCTAATCCACACTATCAAATGCCCTCATAATTTTGAAATTGATACAATCTCTGCTACATAGAATCGTCTATCGTGTGGAAGCAGGCCATTTAGCCTATCAAGTCCATGCTGACCCTCTGAAGAGCCTGTCCCTGTAACCCTGCATTTCCCATGGCTAATCCAAACAATCTACACATTATGAATAATTTAGCATGGCCAATCCACCCAACTTGCTCATCTTTGGAATGTGGGGAGACATCCTCACAGACATTGGGAGAATGTGCAAACTCCATACACCGTCGCCCAAGGCTGGTGCTGTGAGAGCCAACAAGCCACTGTGCCAGCCACTTATTTTTCCTTTTAGAATCATAGAATCTCTACAGTATGAAAGTTATGTTGCATTTTATATTTTGCACCATTTTATTCCAAAACAGCTGTACAGTTTTTTAATGCCAACAATGAGGAAATCTTGTATTTATATAGTGCATTTCATAATCTCAGGATTATCCTAAAGTGCCATACATCTATAATGATGTGCTTTTTCTGTATTGTCAGAACTACTGGAGACAGTTTGCACATAGCGAATTCCCACGAATAGCATTGTTACAAAGGCCAGTTTATCTGAATTCATGATGTTAGTCGAAGGATAAAGGCTATCCTGGACACGGGTAAAACACTGCTGTTCTCCAAAAAAGTACCACATTTTTTTAATATCTATTTGACAGTGGCACAGTTGCACAATGAAATGTGAAAATGTGAAAGACAGCATACCTGTACCACTCTAAATCATCAGCTTAGACTTTCTACTGAATGTAGAAGAGGGGGAATTGAACATGCAAACGTTTTGGTTAGGGGAGCGAATTCTACCTTTGAGTATGGTTGTGTTGAAACAATGGTACGGGGCCACCAGAAATTTCTAGAAATAGAATGACCTTAAAATCACAATGGGACACATCAGTAAGCAAACACTTAAGATGACTTAAGTCATCTGATTTCCCCTCTTCACTACTTTAGATGTTACTTGAATGGGTTAAAATTCCTGCTTTAAAGGCTAGCAGGCAAATGAATGTATTGTACAATTATGTATTGGTACCTCACAGTCATACCATCATCAGGTTCATACTACTCTTCATTGAGGTCACGACCCCAACCACAAAAAGAAATCAATGAGTCAATGCACTCAATGACAAGTTATTTTTCTTTCATCTGCACATGTTTAGCATGGAATAAAGTCTAAGGGTCTGGTGAAATGTGCAATCTAAGGCCATTAATTCAGCCTCAGTGTTTAAATCTGCAGTGTGAATATTAATTCAGCTCCCTCAGTTTAACATCTGCGAAGATGACTGCTCTTTTCAGTGATGTCACTGACATTGACAATTTTTCCAAGAGTATGAAGGAATCGGGGGAATACAATTAGTCGAGCATATGCGCAAAAAATTATATGAATTTCAAATTTTAGCTGCTTGGTGAGATTCATAGATTAAATATTTATCCTCTCGGCACCACCACCCACCCCCAGGGCCCACTTCACGGTGACTTGCTAGGCCAAACATAAAGCTTCCTCAGAATACGCAGATCATGATAAATGGATGTTGTTCAAATCCGATCCCCCTAAGCACTGGGCACTCAGGAAAGTGTTTATTTACTCCTCTCCATTTGTTAACTTCATGTACAACTTGACTGATGTCATTAGAAGCTGCATTGTCCACTTTACTGAAGCACTGCCCTGCACTCAGGTTAGCCCCTGTCCGAAAGACAGTGACTGGCAGCAAGCAGAAAGGGAATGGACAGCACAGGAATGCCCCACAGTGGCAAAATTAACTAAGTTATCTTCGGTGTTGAAAAACCAAATGAAGTAACAACTATACTTGGGCTGTGACAATTGCAATAAGGTTTATCGATTCTGTCCAGGTTCTTTCAAAAATCATTTCCAAAGTTTGCGGATGTGAACATGTAGTCGAGTTAAGGCCTCCTTGGCTTATTGATCCTTGCTTTCATTGTAAAATAATTTCACAGCAGATGCCTGGCTGATGAATATCTGATCTTGAACATTGCTGTTAAGATTAAATAAAAAACAGAAAGGTTTGAGGAGACTCAGCAGGCCTAACAGTGTCCATAGAAGGAGAAACAGAGTTAACATTTCTGAGTCCACTGTGACTCATCTTGGGAGCTGAAGGAGTAAAATTGACTATTAATTGTAGGATGAAAGGGTTAAAACTCCTTCAAAGAAAATCTGGCTCGACTTGGTTCTATCACAAACTTCAGTGTCCTAGAAAGTCATTGTCTAATGGTACATCTTGGAGTGTTTTTTTGCCAGACATGACGGTAAATTTATCAGAGATAAAAGGTACTGCAGATGCTGGAGAATCCGAGATAACAAGCATGGGGCTGGATGAACACAGCAGGTCAAGCAGCATCATAGGAGCAGGAAAACTTGACGTTTCGGGCCTAAACCCTTCAGGGTTTAGTTTTCCTGCTCCTATGATGCTGCTTGACCTGCTGTGTTCGTCCAGCCCCACGCTTGTTATGACGGTAAATTTAGTTTTCCACCTGGGCTCGGTTTGGCTCAGAGCAAGGCAGAGCCAGCAATCCATTGCATGTGATGTTGTAATTACAAGGTTGTGACTTCCACAGGAATCTCCAGCATTTAAGCAGATCTAGACAACTGTTTATTGCAAGACTACTGCAGACAATACCCCAGCAACCTGTATCAGAGTTAAAATGAGCAACTCTTAAGGACCAGGCCAAAGACCCCTGAAGTATTGTTAGGCGATAACCTAGGCCCTAACTTTTATATTCATTTAAAAGCAATTGTAAGGTGTTCCAGATGAGATTGGTTTGGTCCAACACTAGGCTTTAATCAAAACACACTTTATTCTTATCACACAGGGAAAATCCAACAAAAAAAAGGCATAACTTTACCAAACAAAATAATATATTATTTAAGCACTAATCATCAATTGTTACAATATAGGCAGCATCCCCTAAACTCACCCTTTGGTACAAAAGGCAATTCAGCAAACCGTTCTGATTCTCATGTGCTGTCTCTCTCCAGTCCAGAAGAAAGAAACAATCTGCCCCTTTTGATTTTTATGAGGAAGCCTTGTTATCTATGACTTCACTTTAACAGCCAGGAACACAAGCTTTTAGCTCCAGTAGCTAGCAGAAATCTTCTCACTAACTCACTGAGGGCAAAACTGAAAGACTTCCTGGGTCTGTGTAAGTCCTGAACCCATACACTCAAATTAAAACACCCAGGGCGAACTCAAAGCTGTTTATCAACTGCCCAACTGAAGAAGACATTTTGTCACCACTGTGACAACACCCCTCTGCAGGAAACACAGTGCAAACACCTCTTAAAGACAGTCGCATTACACCAAGGAGCTTGATGCATTCAACAAGCCCAGCTGAGTGTGAGGGCACATGAAAGGGTGAAATCTGTGAAGTTGCTCAGCTAAGTGCAGATGTCAAATCTGAAGGCTGCTTGGGCTGAAGATAACATTACAATACCACAGGTCTGCTTCTATTACTCAGGCGCCATGGAAATGCAGGTTACCTTGATAGACCATGACGGAATGAACCTTTCAGTTCTCTTTAGGAAATCTTTTGCTCATTGGTATTCCAGCACAATATCTTTAGTCTTTTCTGTGTTTCATATCCAGCTACTGCAGTTAAACTGATGTTACATGTTTCTTCTTTGCAGTTGTCCTTGACTTCTCTCTTTCACCATGTTGATTAATTGCAATTAAAAGATAATATAAGCCAGAGATGTTTGTCTGATCCTACAGACTGTATCCATTGAGGTGAAGTGATAGATATGTACAGTACATGTAAAGGATAGATTTCTTTAGTTTGAAGAATAAAACCCTCAGATTTGCTACTTGATATACTCCAGAAGGTTCAAAAAGTACAATCTAAAGGAAATGATAATTGAAAGCTTTTAACTAATGAAAATAGTCCAACAGAAGCAAAATTTCCTATTTATTGGATCACCCATTTAACAAGAACCAACAACAAACCTGATTTAGACACACAAAGAATCCCAGAACAATGTCCATGTTAACAGTACACTGATTAACTGATGTTGTTTGAATTAATGGTTGATACCAACTGTATTTCATTGCAAGAATTACAATTGAATGCACATACACACATTTTTAATATCAGCTAATTCTTGGTAATATCCTGTCACATGAAAATATCATTGAGTTCTAACTTTGCTCTTTACTTAATCAGCTTCCCTCAATCCTGCAGTACAAACTTATATGTTTGCTTGAAGCAAGAATAAAGCAAGAACTGCAGATGCTGAAAATCGGAAACAAAAACAGAAATTGCTGGAGGAATTTGGCAGGTCTGGAAGAATCTGTGGAGAGAGAAAACAGAGTTAATATTTCGGGTTTAGCTCTGGTCAGGCTACGTTTGGAGTACTGTGTGCAGTTTTAGGCCCCATATCTCAGGAAGGATGTATTGGCCCTGGAGTGGGTTCAGAGGAGGTTCAGGAGAATGGTCCCAGGAATGAAAAGCTTAATATATGAGGAACGTTTGAGGAAATTTACAGAATACTGAATGGCCTGGACACAGTGGATGTTGGGAAGATGTTTCCATTGGTAGGAGAGACTAGGACCCAAGGGCACAGCCTTAGAGGAAAGGGAAGACCTTTTAGAACGGTGATATGGAGAAAATTCTTCAGTCAGAAAGAGGTGAATCCACGGTGAATCACTGCCACAGAAGGCTGTGGAGGCTAGGTCATTGAGTAAGTTCACACAGAGATAGATAGGTTCTTGATTATCAAGGGGATCAAGAGTTACATGGAGAAAGTAGGAGAATGGGATTGAGAAACTTATCAGCCATGATTGAATGGCAGAGCAGATTTGATGGGCTGAATGGCCTAATTTCTGCTCCTATGTCTTATGGTATTATGGACCCTTCATCAGTTCTGTTTCTGTTTTTGTTTGATTAAAACATATGGTTGATTTTTTTCCATATGGTAGTTCCCTCCTGCTCTGTGGTGTGTATGAATGGAGCTTAGTTTGAAATTCTGTAAGCACCCTTCCTTTTCCAAAGGTGGTGCATGTGTTTTGTCTGCACACTTGCCTACTTTGCGTACATAGGAAGATCTTTTAAAAGGAAAATGTTGCACTAAAGATGACTAATCTAATTTGACCAGTACCACTTTAAGCGGGATAATTTGATTTGATTTTAGTCTTATATTTGCTTGGCTGTCAAGACCATAAGACATGGGAGTTAAAGTAGGCCATTCAGCCCTTTAAATCTGCTCTGTCATTCAATGACTGAGGTCATGAACTGACCTGATAATCCTCAATTCCACTTTCCTGCCTTTCCCCCCATAAGCCTAATTTGTTTACTGATAAAAACCTGCCCATTTCAGAATTGGATATCTTTAGTGGTACAATCTCAACAGTGAAGAATTCCACAGGTTCACAGAGTTCTGAGGAAGGGTCACCGGACCCGAAATGTTAACTCTGTTTTTTCCTTCACAGATGCTGTCAGACCTGCTGAGCTTTTCCAGCAACTTCTGTTTTTGTTCCTGATTTACAGCATCTGCAGTTCTTTCGGTTTCCACAGATTCATAACCTTCTGAGAGAAAAGGTTCCTTTACGCTTCTGTCTCAAATGTGTGACCTTTATTCTGAAATCATGCCATCTGGTTCTAAACTCTCCTACATTTACTCTACCAAATCCTCCAAAAATCTTGTATGTTTCAAAAAGTCACCTCTCATTCTTTTATATTCCAATAAATACAGACCAAATCTATTCAACACATCCTCATAAGACAGACCCTCCATACCTAGGTATCATAATAGTGATCCTTCTAGGACTGCCTACAATGTTAATATATCTTTCTTGAAATAAAGGGCTGAAAACTGTACACAGTATTCCAATTGTGGTCAAACTAGTGTCTTGCACAGTTTTAGGAAAACCTCACTACTTTTCCAATCCATTCTTTTGAAATAAAGGCAAACATTCTATTTGCCTTCCCTGTTATCCATTTAACTTGGATGCTAAATTTTGTGATTTATGGACGCAGATTCCCAAATCCCTCTGTTCTGCAGCTTTCCGCAATCTTTCCCCATTTAAATAGTATTCAGCTTCTTTATTCTTCCTGACAATGTGTGTAACCTCACATCTCCCCACAAGGGCCAGGAATATGTGCTGCAGGTACTGTCTTTCAGTCACAATACAGTGAGGCAATGGAAACTGTAGATCCCCTCAAGATGTGCTCCTGTCCAAGAATGTGCGTTGTGAATTAAAAGTATTGGAAATGTATTGAAACACCTCAAAGTCGAACTTGATGTGTAGAGAAACATATCTATTTCACTTCCTGTAGTTTCCAATTTGAAATACTTTGCCCTATAGCTGCATATCTCTTATTAGACTATTATAATTATATTAAATGGAACATGCTATACGGAGACAAGTTGATTTTTATTGTATATTTTGTAATTAAGGCAAATATATTGTAATGTCTTTTACAAATCTTATGAATGAATTATATTTTTGGGGAAAAGAAATCCCAAGGCACAGAGACAGATGAATTTCCCACTGACATTTCAAATAATGTACGTTACAAGAATCATAATGCCTATTTTAAAAAACATTACATGAGGGATGTGTTTTAAGATATGCACTGGAAGATAGTGGAACATTTGAATTTAAATAGCACCTTTCTCAAGGACAGAATAACTTAAAGAGCTTTGCGATTACTTTTAATTTGTGTAAGTGTGTGTGTAAGCCATATTGTGGTGTATAAAAAATGATTGTCAATTTCTGCATAACATGTTTTCACAAATAATAAGGTAAGAACCATCCAATAATTGTTTTTTTTGTGTGAAATATACTGTGAGGTTTATATCGGCCAGGACTCCAAGAAAAATTCCACTCTTTTGCTTTTAACAAGTGCCATGAGACCTCTTAAATGAATCTGAGGATACAGACGGGACCTCAGAGCATCTATTCCATTCCATAAATTCTTTATTCTGTTTTGGGATATGAATGCCAAGGTCAGAAATTAGTTGCCCATCCCTAATTGCCCTTGAATTCGCTAGACCATTTCAGAGACCAGTTAAGTGTAAATCACTTTACTGTAGGTCTGAAGTGACATGTGATATGAGCTTATTTCTAGCAGGGCATTTTGTTGAATGTTGCAATACTTTTATTATTCGTCATAACGAGCAAGTGGGTGTGGGTGTTACGGTATTGAAGAATCTAACAGACATTTGTTACAAATTTGTTACAATTTGTACAAACATTACATTCTTCAGGCACTTCCATGTCTGATCTCTGAAATGGCCCAGCGCAGTGTCCCCCCAAACTTTCTTCCACTGTGATCCCATAATGCCTTCCATTTCATTCAGAAGTGATACCATACGAAGTGTATCCATGTCCTCATAGTCAGAACTGGAAAGACTTTAAATTCAAAATGTAATAAAACGGCCTGGTTGGCTTAGACAGGTTTTTGACCTCTTCAAAATCTGATAGTTCTATTAAACGGCTTGAAATGATTTGATTATTTTCAGAAGCCTTGATTATACAAGGCAGAGTTTTTATTCCAATGCCTTATTTAGATAATTTTTTTTGATGCTTTGAGAACTTGAGAGATTGCAACTTGTTATGATGGGACACAGTGAATACTGGATAAAGGGGGTGCTGGAAAGGTGAAATAACCACGCAGAGGCTAGTATCACATCACCAAGTCACCCTTTGTTTGCGTGTGGTTCTCTGACCAACCAGCTCAGATCTAGTCCCTGAATCCCCTCTATACCTCTGTCAGCCAGGGCTCCCTGATTGGCAAAATAAAAACCGAAAGAACTGCGGATGCTGTAAATCAGGAACAAAAACACAGTTGCTTGAAAAGCTCAGCAGGTCTGGCAGCATCTGTGAAGGGAAAAAACAGAGTTAACATTTTGGGTTTTAAAAATTCTGAGGAAGGGTCACCAGACCTGAAACCTCTGTTTATTCCTTCACAGATGCTGCCAGACCTGCTGAACGTTTCCAACAACTTTGCTTTTACTCCCTGATTGGCCCAGGTTAACAAACCCAATCAGGGACCTCATAGTCAATGAGATCCACGTTGCCTTCATTCCAACCACTGCAAGAGTATAATAAGGAGGAGATAAGGGTGGGTAATGGGATATAAAGGATTTAGGGATCACTGATCACTTTCAAATTACTAATCTCCTCAACTATTGGGGGTCTCAAAACTGAGCCCCGTTGCCTTCCTTCATTTTGCCAGCAAAACTCATTTTTCAAAAGAAAGTGGACAGGTATTTGTAAAAGAAGAAAACAAATAAAGGAACATGCACAAACATTTGAGGAAATGAGACCATGTAGATCGCTCATACAGAATTTTGCTCCAAGTAATTTAAAATGCTTTGAGGACGAAGGTGAAAACAGCCATATAATCCTTTGCTTATAAAGGTCGATCAGGCTGCCAGAACACTTTGTAAAGTCAGTTTAACCCTGTACTTCACAGCTATGCTGGCTAACTGTGATGAGGTGGCCTCCTTGAGGGAGCTTCACACCATTACATTTCAAAGTGAGAGAGGGATCCGCTGTACAAAGTCAGACCTCTGTCTTTGTGTTGCTGAAGAACAGAATGTCTTCTTTAGAATATGGATGCGATGGCAGAACTGTGTAGTAATAGCGAAAGGGCAGCAAGCGCTTTCCTTATGGAAACATTACTTTGTCCATCTTGTTAGGAGGATCTGTGATGTTAAGTAATCAAATGTTGCATCAGATATGAATTACCACGCTAATAATTACAGAACAATAGTATGCCCAAGCGAGGAGTAGAGAATCAACAAGAATAAAAGGTAACTGAGACTACCTGTAGGTCAGGTCAAATCAGTAGTCACTCTGATTGCTAATTACACCTCTATTTGCGTTAGGATGTGGGCTGGGTATATAAATCAATGGCTGACAGTACAGTTCTTGCCACTCCTAGTTATTAGATGTGTGTCACTGAACAAAGCATTGATCAAAGGTAGCCAGAGGAGAGCCAGGGGTCGTAAAACATGGCTACTGCCTAATTGTTGGACTATGCAAAGGGGGGAAATTTGGTAATGAAACCCAATTAGCTGGCAAGGTATTTGAGCAGTGGAGCGAAAATATGAAGAAATAGCTTTTGCTAATAGCATTTCACATTAAAACTAAATCTTTGCAGTGTTTAGTGCAGACATCCCATTAGGCTGGGTTACATGGTCTGTGGTTCAAACTATCAGCACACAAGCTGTCTCATTCATGTAGTTTGGCTTCTATAATGTTCCATGAGCCTGAAGTTTATCAAATCACATGTACAAGACTCCCACAGTGCATTAGCTGAGTGCAACAATCAACTCTCACAGACATTATAAAGCTTTATGGAGAAATTTACAATAACACATCCTATCCATGCAACTGCATATACCACTGCTGCTGTTTATGTTGTGACCACCAGCTTCGCTTATCTGTTTCCCCCTTCTCTATTTCTCCTTTTATTTTCCCCTAAATTTTTAATAACTTTTCTTGTAGATGAATTCTTTTGATCAGTTTTCCAATCTTTCAGGTTTCTCAAGAAATAAGTGTGCAGATACATCTGAGCCAAAAAAAACTGACAAATCGCAATCTACTCAATAATTTGTTTTCTGAGAACAAATGCAGCAGCGGCAACTAACCCATCCCATCATGTTTCCGAAAATAATAAAATTTGGAACACAAGACCAGAAGCTTGGCTTTCATAAGTACTTCCCCTGTTCCAGAAACAGCATGCCATAATTTTGCCACACTTCTGGATGTCCTGAACTCTGTCTACATGATCAGTCACCCCAAAGGACACACACACACGTTTACTTCACAACAACCTGCATTGATCCTGCGCCTATATTGTTGTAAAACACCTCAAGATGCTTCATATGAGCAAACGAAAACTCATCTGCGGGCCACATAAGCAGACATTAGGACTGATGAGCAAATGCTGGTCAAAAAGGTAGGCTTTACAGAGCATCTTAAAAGAGAAAAAGGAGGGAGAAAAGTGGAGACATTTAGTGAAGGAATTCCACAAGCTTTGGCAGCTAATGGCACATCCACCAATGTTAGAGTGATCTGGGTGTGGGCAAGAGGCCAGAATTGAAAGAACCTAGAGATCTTGAAGGATTCTATGTATGTATGAAATATCCCTAGATTGATCACAGCCAGCAAAGTACTTTGAGGTGTATTTGCTGTTGTTATAATTGGAAAATGGCATGACAACTGAAAATCTCATAAAGCCCAATGAAATAAATAACCAATTAATGGCCTAAAAGCATAATCAGTATTGACATTTCAAAGCGGTACTGCAGAAATTGCATTCACTCGCTGGAGACAAAGAACACGGCCAGTTATCACCTGCACAATTCGCAAAAATTTCTCTGCTTCAGCATAGGTTGACACCATTTCTTTTTTAAGCTAATCTGTCCCGGTGATGTTGGTTAAATGATAAATGTTGGACAGACACCAGGTGGAATTCCTGGGCTCAGCTTCGAATAGTGCCACACATGTTCCATATCCAACTGAATGTGGATCATGTCCATAAGACCATAAGGCCATTAGATATAGGAGCAAAATTAGACTGTTCGGTCCATTGAGTCTGTTCTGCCATCAGTCATACCTGACATGTTTCTTAATGCTTTCTCCTGTCTTCTCCCCATAACCTTTCAGCCTCCTAACAGTCAAGAAACTATCAATCATTGTATTAAATTTTCACAATACCTTTGCCTCCATGTCCTCTATGGCAATAAATTCCACAGATTAGCCCACCCTCTGGCTGAGGAAATTCCTCCATATCTCAGTTCTAAGGGTCATCCCTTCAATCTGAGGCTGTGTACTCAGGTCTTAGTCTCTCTTGTGAGTGGAAATATCTTCTCCACTTCCACACTATTCAGGGCTCTCAGTACTTAATAAGTTTGACCAGATTCCCCCTCATCCTTCTAAATTCTGTCAAGTACAGACCCAAAATCCTCAACCACTCCTCATACGACAAATTCTTCATCCCGAGCTCATTCTTGTAAACCTCCTCAGGATCCCCTCCAATGTCAGCACATCCTCTCTTAGATATGTGACCCAAAACTGCTCACAATATTCCAAATGCAGTCTGACCAGAGCCTTATACAGCCTCAGTAGTACACCTCAGCTCTTGTATTCTAGCCCTCTTGAAATGAATACTGACATTGCATTTGCCTTCCTAACTGCCAGCTGAATTTGCATGTCAACCTTAAGAGAATTGTGAACTAAGACTCATAAATCTGTTTGTGCTTCAGATTTCTGCATTCTTCCCCACTTAGTAAATATTCTCTGTTTCTATTCTTAACAAAGTGCATAACCTCACACATTCCAACATTGTATTCTATCTGCCACTTCTTTGCCTACCCTCTCCAAATCTGTAAAGCTTCTTCTGCAACCTCCTGATTCCTCAACACTGTCTGTCTCTCCATCTATCTTTGTGTCACCTGCAAACTTAGAATCAATGCCTAAACCCTTCATCAGAAATGGTTTCTGATGAAGGGTTTAGGCCCGAAACGTCAAGTTTTCCTGCTCCCATGATGCTGCTTGACCTGCTGTGTTCATCCAGCCCCATGCTTGTTATCTCGGATTCTCCAGCATCTGCAGTACCTTTTATCTCTTAGAATCAATGCCTTCAGTTTCTACATTCAGATCATTAATGTATAATGTGAATAGCTGTGGCCTCAACATTGACCCCTGTAGAACTCCACTAGTCACCGGTTACATTCCTGGAAAGAACCCCTTTATCCCTGTTCACTGCCCTTTTGTGAGTCAGTCAATCCTCTATCCACACTAGCACCTTGCTGCAACACCATAGTCTTTCATCTTATTTAGCAGCTTCCCATGAGGCACCTGGACAAAGGCCTTCTGGAAATCCAAATAGATCATGTCCACTGGCTCTCCTTTGTCTAACTTGCTCGTAACCCCCTCAAAGAATTCTAACAGATTTGTCAGGCATGATCGCCCTTTGATGAAGCTGTGCTGACTCCCTATGTCACCATGCACTTCCAAGTATTCTGCAATCTCATCCTTAATAGTGGACTCCAAAATCTTACAATCAACAGAAGTCAGGCTAAGTAGAGTTTCCTGTCTTCTACGTCCCTCCCTTCTTAATTAGGGGCATTACATTAGCCATTTCCAGTCTTCTGGGACCGTCCCTGACTCCAGTGGTTCCTGAAAGATCACCACAAGTGCCTCCACAATCTCCTCAGCTATCTCCTTCAGAACCCTAGGATGTAGTCCATCTGATCCAGGTGATTTATCCACCTTCAGACCTGTCAGCTTCCCCAGCACCTTCTCCTTATTCACGACCACTGTACTCACCTCTGCCTCCTACTCTCTTGAAGTTCTGGTATGCTACTGGCGTCTTTTACCATGATGGCTGATGCAAAGTGCCTATTCAGTTTCTCTGCCATTTCTTTGTCCTTCATTACCATTCTCCAGCCTCATTTTCCTGTGTATGATGTCCACCTTGTCTCTCTCTTACTTTTTATACGTCTAAAAAGACTCTTGCAATCTTCTTTTATATTACTAGCTAGGTATGTCTAAATGTTGCACATTTTGCACTTTCTATATCTCTTATTCTTTTTATTCTTAAATTATTCAAAACGGCACCAGGTTGTGGTGACAGTTGAAACTTTTCCCTGTATTTTATCGTGTTGTTCATTGTAGAATACAAGAGACAATAAATCATCAATTCATTTCTGGATTGGTACTGAATCAATGGACATTGGCACCATGACAGAATGTGAAAGGACCTACTGTATTCTGCCACTTTGAAAGTTAATTCCTGAAAACTTCCTCAATTAAGCTGTGGCTCCTTGTCTAAGTTCACAAGAGGGACCGTGAATCTCACAAAAGCTCTCACCATTGAAATAACATTGTTACAAGTCTTTTATTAATCGAATGCCTGTAAGTGACTTTGGAAAAACATGATGAGAGGAATTAATTACGCATATTCCCTTTGTTTTTATGCATTGATTTTAATGAGACTGAGGGACAAAGGCTTGCTTAGGATTGCAGCAAGCTTTCAATGCTATTGATAATTTTGTGATGTCGATCTGTTCAAAGGCATCAGGAATGTTGAAAGTAAAGGTCAACAAGCCAAGGACTGTGTTGCTGATGTGACCTGCAGGCATCTTCCCACTATTTAGTGAAACATCGCCTGGTCAGCTGATTGTACTGATGTCCTCTGAGGCATCAAATGATTTGCAGTGCTTCACCTCTTCGTTTTGGTAAATCTGACTTTCATTCAGTTTGAGAACCTAGTGGCATGCAATTCCCAAAATGATGTAAAAATCCCCCAAAAATTCTATCACCTTAACTAACGAAATTGGATCTGACATATTGGGTCTATGTTTCCCATTGAAACCCCCTGTACATGCCGATCACTCCATCTACTGCAGGCAGGGCTTTTTAAAGTTCTGTAACAATTTAATACTGAGGCCATTGTATAGGTTCTGAGATGGTTCAAATTCACCATTTTCAATATAAAGCTTACAAGAAGGTTAAATAATTCTTCGAGGAACTGAGCGATCAGTCCACCAGCTATTGTTGGTTTAAAGCTTGTCAAAACTGAATTGGCTAATCTCAGTGACTCCAAAGGGTATATGTGATATCAATGTCTCTAATTCAGTAAATGGAACATGAGGCAAGGTGGATTTTTGTCCAGTAATCAATTAGAAGGATGTTTGTGAGGACCAGAAGACAATAAGATCACAAGATATAGTAGCAGGATAAGTAGCTATTCAGCCCATTGGGCCTGCTCCACCAAGCAATCAAGGCTGATATGTCTCTCAGAACATATCAGACCTTAGAACCCCTTAGAAATCAAGAACCTGTCTATTTCTGTCTTAAATACACTCCATGACTTGGCCTCCACAGCTCTCTGTAGCGATGAGTTCCACAGATTAACCACCACCCGGCTGAAGAAATTCCTCCTCATCTCAGTTCGGAAAAGTCTCACTCTGAGTCTCTGCCCTCAGGTCTTAGTCTCTCCTACTAGTGGAAACATCCTCTCCACATTCACTCTATTCAGGCCTCTCAGAATTCTGTAAGTTTCAATCAGATTCCTCTTCATCCATTGAGTATAGACCCAGGGACCTCAATGGCTTCTCATATGACAAGCCCTTTGTCCCCATGATCATTCTGGTAAACCTGCTACAGACCTCCTCCAAAGCCAGTACACCCTTCCTTACACACTTGCCCCTCCACCTATCTGCCTATTGATTACTGAAGACAATAATCATTTAGATTAAGCATTGAAGAAAAAAATCAAGCGTTACCTCTGCCTAGCTAATTTGTTACACATTTAAGAAAGGAAGAAGCATGGAGGGAAGGTAATTAGCAAGGAAGCAAGAAATGGACAGAACTCAAGCATATTTGCGGAAATGCAAAAAATCCTGAGTGAAACAACAATGTGGTTGTCAGAACAATTAGCCACTATTTTCTTCCCCAATATTTTGTGCTCATAGAATGTGCATTTTCATGGGTGCAAGGATTACGATAATCAGGGTCAATGTTTTTCATTTGCTGCAGACTGCTGGTGTCTTGGATGATAGTATAAGGTAGGGGTGGAGGTTAGATAGACTTTAGGATTAGGGTAAATACTTGGCACAACATCGTGGGCCAAAGGGCCTGTACTGTGCTGTACTGCTCTATGTTCTATGTTTTCTATGTCTTCCAGTCCACGCTGTGACTAGTTAGCTCAGTTGGCTGGATTTATAAGTGAAAGTAATGGGTTCAAATCCTGCACCAGCTAAGGTTATGGCGAAGGACTCCTCTGAGTAACTTCTCCCCTCCCTAAGGTGTGGTCAACTTCAAGTTAACCACTAACCAGTTATTTCTCTCTTTCTCATGAGAGAGCAACCCTATGACCCAAAAGGACTATGCCAACTTTTACTTTACAGATATATTTCAGATTGCTTCTCACACCTCAAAGTACCAATGGCAAAGTGAATGGGAAAGAGTTGGACAGGGAACTGATGAAAATTTAGGGGGTCTTTTCCCTTCCTTTCTTGACTAGAAAGTTCTGATTTTTCTTGCTGGAGTTGAAACTTTACTCCTGGAATTACCTCACTTTGTGGGGCTATAACGTGACAGTTTTAGAGAAGTGTTTCCCCATTCTCCACTCTTCAGAAACTGCAAAATTGAATAGACATTTAAATGAAGATCATGAAGACATCACAGCAGCAGTTAAGTTTCGCAGATGGTAACATTCTGTTGACTGTGATTATTGTCAATGACATGCTTACATTATC
Source organism: Ginglymostoma cirratum (assembly GCA_024137785.1). Classification (NCBI taxonomy): domain Eukaryota; kingdom Metazoa; phylum Chordata; class Chondrichthyes; order Orectolobiformes; family Ginglymostomatidae; genus Ginglymostoma; species Ginglymostoma cirratum. The sequence goes on from JAHRHZ010000046.1 coordinate 8,092,488, forward strand.
GCTGTTGGTAGAATATTGGCATTAGTGCATATATCATTCCATATTGTCAATTAATGGGAGATTCATATCAAGAACATTTTTTTAATGCACAAAGTATTGAATTAGGATTGGCACAAATTGGGAAAAATATCTGGGAGGAGCTCTCATTATGTTTGGATTGAGTGTTCTATGTGTTTACATTGCCAAATCCTGCTTTTCTGATTTTATTTAGAGTCAATTTTTTTGATCGTTATTTAACTTGGGACATTTTACTAAATTAAAAATGCACTAGAAATGCATTTTCACTGTTTTCACTGACCCTGAGAGACGTATTCTGTTGCTGGGATGAATGAGCTATACTTTGCTGTGTAAATACATCAAGGGATTGATGCGATTCGATTATACTCTCTCATTGGAAGGATATGCTTTGGCTTATGCTAATTGAGTATAAATTTGCAATTGCTCCCCTGGTAGAAATCCCAGACTTCCAGGATCTGAATGGATGTCATTCTGATCTGGACCAAACAAACACCAATGTTAAAATAAAGCCTATGATACTTCATATTTCATAATGAATATACCGAACATGGACTGAAGAATGAATGTTATAAAAACATAATGTTTTTCATTCCAATAAATATTATAAAACATAATAAATTTATATCCTGAAAATACAATCATATTTCCAGCACATCTGAATCATTTTGGTCACTGTTTGGTAAAATGCAACGAACAGCCTGAGGGGAACAGTATCCTGGAACCAAAAGCTAGTCTATGTCTGATGATATGGGGAGTCAAGACAGTGCAGCAGGAAATCTCACTGCTCTTTTCCAGACTTTTTAAAAGAAATCATCCATGGGATGTACTATCTAGACTAGCATTTGATGCTCTTCCCAAAGTAGAACGTGGTAGTGAGCTGCCTTCTTGAACCATTTCCTGCACCAGGAAAGCAGGGATGCCCATAGCACTGCTAGGAACCAGCCCCTGGGTGGGGTTCCCCAATTTGTTACAGACACGCTATATCAAAGCATCACATTTCCGGGTAAGGAGGGGTAAACTGGCTCCCTTTGGTTTTCCAACATGGTCTCGGTTGATCACAACAATTTTAATTGTTAATGGGATCCCTTCTTTTATTGATACCTCTCTCCCAGATGCAAATGAATTTGTGTTTTAAATGACCCACTTGAAATGCATTAAAAAAAAATGAATTTATTAATTATCAAACGTGAGAATAAATAGCAACATAACATTCACTCGGATTAGAAACACGGTGAGTCAAAAAAGATTAAAGTTTAAAAAATATACAAATCAGCGTCTGAATTGTTCATGAAGACTAGATCACTAAACATTATGGATGTTATGATGGATGTCACTGATTGCATTGTCAATGGTAGATGAACAATAAATTTCAAGATTTTTGGCTTTGTAAGTCGATTGAAATTACTTTGTCCCGATTGGTCCATGGGTAGGTAATGGCCTAGTGGTATAATCGCTGGACTGGACTGTTAATCTGGAGACCAAGATAACGTTCTGGGTTTAAATCCTACCACACCAGATGGTGGAATTTGAATTCAATAAAAAAACACTCTGGAATTAGGAATCTAGTGATAACCATGAATCCATTGCCGAATGTCGGGAAAACCCATCAGGTTCTCTAAAGTCCTTTAAGGAAGGAAACTGCTATCCTTACCCTGTCTGGCCTACATGTGACTCCAGAACCACAGCAATATGGTTAACTCTCAACAGCCCTCTGGGCATCTGGATTGGGCAATAAATGCTGCCTAAAAGCAACGCCCTCATCCTGCGAATGAATAAAGAATTCCTTTTTGGCAGTGGCTAACTGGCAGCACTCAGAATGATGAAGTTTTTTTTCTTTCCTCACCTGCAGTGCAAGGGTGTTTGAATGACCGTTGAATGACTCAGACAACACTAGTCCACACATCAGAACATCAGGCCACTAAAAAAGACAGACCAGGGTTCATGCTCACTTTTCAGCACCTGACATTTCATATTTTTGAAAGGGCAAAACACAAGCACGTCTCTCACTGAGACTGTTTTTTTTAGCATTGTGCCAGAATCTGAGATAGTCCCAAGAGATTAGATGATCAGTTCTTAATACATTTTGTTCCTTTGAAGCTTTTTTGACAGCTTATCAAGTTCCTCTCTCTCTTAGCAGATACTGAATTTATAGCTGCAGATGGCTTGGCACTATGGTTCCTTTTAAACAAAAAGCACATTTTCAATATGTCCATTGCTGATCCGGGGTCATGACAAAGGAATGACAGGACTTTGAACCAGCAACAGAGCTTAGTGGAATGCCAGGTAGTCTGTCCAGTTTCATTCCTTTCTTTAGATTTTGCAGCAGCTTAATACAACTGAGTGTTTGGCTGGGCCAGTTCAGAGGGCAGTCAAAGAATCATGATATAGAGGTGCTGGTGTTGGACTGGGGTAGACTAAATCAGAAGTTACTTGACACCAGGTTTTAGTCATCCAGCTCTACACCTTGTTATCCCAGGTTATAGCCCAACAGGTTTATCTGAAATCACGAGCTTTCGGAGCGCTGCTCCTTCATCAGGTGAAGCGACTTCACTTCGAATGCTTGTGATTTCAAATAAACCCATTGGACTATAACTTGGTGTCTGTGTGGCTTCTGATTTAGTCAAAGAATCAACCATGTTGTTCAGGCCAAGGAGACCTATCTAAGATAGACCAGGTAAGAACAGCAGATTTCCTCCCTGAAGGAGATTAGTGATCCACTTTATAACAAGCGACAGTGGTTACGTGGTCGCCATTAGGCTAACTTTTCATTCCAGGTTGCACTTAATGCAAACTTCACCACTCGCTATGGTGTTAATTGATTCCCATCCCCAGAACATTGGCCTTTAGCTCGGGACGACAATGAATTCATTATGGGTTCAAATCCCATCTGTTAGAGAATCAATCAAATTAAAAAATGTGGAATTGAATGCCAGCCTTACTAATGGTGACCATGGTGACTATTTGAATTGCCAGGAGAAGCCTACATAATTCCCTTACAGAAGGAAGTTTGGTTTCAAAATGGTTTATCAAGCCTTTCAGTTCCATGTCAACAAAGGCTGGCCTTGTCAGCCATGTCTTTTGAAAGGCTTTTTAAAAGTCAGCCACAAAAATACATATTTGCCTTTGCAGTAGTTCTCCACAGGAACCTGTGGGCCAGAGACCTTTCCCAGTTGAAGCAATCTTCTCCATGTCAGGAATGGATTGGTTTTGAAACCATGTCCCTTTCATCACCATTTGGCAGCAAATTTCCAGACTGAAAAGCCCGGGAGCCACGTTTGAGATGTGCTGAGAATGGAAATGTGTCAGATGGGCGCCAGAGGGAGTTGGGTGGCCAGTGGGATGAGGAGGTCAGCTAGTGGGTGCGTAGGGTCTGTGAAGCCAAGTGATCGAGTAAGGAAGGTGGGGAGGGATGAGTGGTGGAGATGGTAGAGTGACAGGCAACTGCCAGCATAGGAGACGGCAAGTGGATGAGAAAAAAGTGAGATATGTGGGTAGGAGGTAATGTGTCTCATTAGCAAGGGTGCAGGATGGCAAATAAGGGGCTGGTGTTAGGATGCTGGGCAGGTGAGGATTAAATTGTTTGATTGATGGGGTTGCAGTGTGCCTGGTTGAGGGGGAGGCAGTTTAGTTGTTGGGTGGATGGAGGTACAGCACCAAGATGTTGCATGGGTAAGGTGCCAGGTCTTTATGGGGTAGGCATCATGTTGAGTGTTTTGCGTGGCAGATAAAGTAGCAAGTGTGTGGGGATGAGGTTTGTGCAGAATAGGGTCACGGTGCCTGCAAAGTGAATGAATGCACTTAGGGAGATTCAGTGACGTGAGTTAGATCAGAGAGATTGGTCTTGGAGATTGGGTGGGGCAGGGAGTATTTTGGGGTGGGGTACCAGGTCAGGTTGGTACAAATAGGGGAGTTGATGTCCATGGAGAGGTGAATTTATGTGTAGGATTGGGGGAGAGAAGGGGATTCAAGTTGAGGGAACAGGAGTGGGAAGGGTGTAAAGATCATTTGGGGCGGGGTTCCAAGATCAAGTTGGATGAGGTCTCAATTGGATGGGAAATCAGATCAGGTGCAGATTAGAGTGGGGCAGGAGGGTTGGGGGTTCGTGGGATGTTGCTTGTCTCTGGGGGACGAAATTAGTGTGAATATTTGGGTAGGGGTTATGGAGGAGGGCAGTCACACACATGGATATTCAGGAATGAGAGCAAGTTTTAATTCCTCTAACACACCCTGGGCAAGTCAGTCAAAATCCTCCAACATCCTCAACTTTAATTTGAAGTTTGAAAAATTTTTCATATGCTTCCAGTTGTCAGGTAATTGTCCACTAGACATTTCATTGGCAACTCCCACGCAGTCAACACATCAGAGCATCCACATGGTGCTTTTCAGGATCTGTCTGGTCTCTAACTCTCCAGAAACCGGAAAATCTGCTCCACAGTGTTTAAATACTTGGTGGTAGGCAAGTCATTAGACACACAGGTAAACTGCTTTAACAAGGCGTGAAATATTTAGCGGTTAGATCGCAGCAGTACAATTTCATTTCCTGAAATTGATTCGATGCGATTGATCAGTTTCTAGCAGATAGTATGGTTGTAGGTTTAATGAGTCACAAAGTGCTCTTGTTCAGTTTGTCTAATTGCTTACTGGCAAAAAGCATTTGCGTGCTTGCTTTAGAAACAGAAACAAAATAAGGTTGTATTTTTGGAGAGCAGGTAGGAATAATATTACTAAAATAGTGCTTCACGGAACTGCACTGCATGGAGAAGCTGTTATACTTTTGGGGAATTGTCCTAGAGTTTTGCAAATTGCACAACTGAATGAAAGTTGTACTCTCAACACTTTCTAAAAGAGCAAGGAATGGCACACAAAATTAAAACGACGAACTGTGGGTGCTGGAGATTATGAAACAAAAACAGAAATTGCTGGCGCAACTCAGCAGGTCTGGCAGCATTTGTGGGAAGAAAGCAAAGTCAATGTCTTCAGTCCAGTGACTCTTCATCAGACTTGGAAGGTTAACTCTGCTTTTTCACAAAGATGCTGCCAGACCTGCTAAGGTTCGCCAACATTTTCCGTTTTTGTTGCACATTTATGTATGCTCTCAGAATGTGCCAAATTGTTTTAAAACCCGTGAAGACACACCAGCTAACTATGGCCACTCGCCCAGACTCTAGAAGTGGGGACACACTGTATTCAGGTACATCATGTGGTCGACCAGCAACTCAAGCCTCTAGACTAATATTAGAGGCTACCCTTGAACTGTGAAACACTGTATGAAGAGTATCTTCCTTGACTTGAATGAGGACAACCCTGTGACTTTGAGACATGACAATTTGCTTGAAGCACATGCAGTGTGTTTGGTGCACGTATGACTGGCACATGGTGCAGGTGCAAGATTGACGTAGCACTGTGCCATGTAGCAACGTGTTCACCACTTTCACAGCCATGACAAGCTGCCTGCCAGTGTGTCTGTGCTATAAGGTAAGACAAGACTGAAGTGCTAAAAGTCTTTTAGCTCAGGCTGTGGAGGAAGTGTGCAATAAAATAACACCAGTTAAAGCAGGGAGCATAGTAGTAGGCACAAAGTGAGGGAGTGCTAAGATAGCCAGTAAGTGGCCCTTAGGTGCACTCTGCTGGTCCAATCCATTAGATGGGCAGCTGTCCCTGAGCACAAAGTGTTGTGAACCTGTAGAATTCTCTGTTACCGAGGCCTGTGTAGGTCAGTTATTCAGGATACAATGAGATTTCTGTACTTTTTAGCTGAATTGAAATTTTCTTAATGACAAATGTCTTTGTAATAAGGTTTGGCATATCATTTACTTGCTTTACTGTGTCTGCATGTTAACATTCCATTTAAGGATACCCAGATGCCACAGTTTCCCACCATTTAAAAGCATTTTCCTTTTTCTCTTCATCCTACCATTGAAATTGATACTTTCATTTTTATCACTTTACAGTCCACCTGTCACATGGTTTCCCACACATGTAGCCTGTCAAAATTATTTGCTGCCTCTGTGCGTCCTTTTCACAGCGTTTCTAAAAGAACGAATACCAAAGAGCTAAAGGAAGAAGATAAGGATTGCATATTTTCTCTTCAGGAAATGTTAGTTGAAATTGGATCTTTATGTGTTTTAAAATGGAAGCAAATAAATATTGGAGATGCAAACAACATTGAGAGATTTTTGGGGAAAGGTTAAAGGATGCAATCAAATCAGTAGCATATTGACAAGTGCACTGTGCATTTCATTCACTTAGCATCCTAGAGTTATACAGCACGGAAAGAGATCCTTCAATCCAACTTGTCCATGCCGACCAGGTATTCTAAATTAACATAGTCCTATTTATTTTAGCAAAGATCTGTAGCTTGGGTTGTGGGTGAGGTTGTTGACTTGCTCGTCAAGCTGGCTTGTTTTTGTTCAGACGTTTTGTCACCATGCTGGGTGACATCATCAGTGGAGCCTCTGTTAAAGCGATGTTATTCTACTCTGCTTGGAATTTATACAGTCCGCCCCGTTATGGTGAGTACTGTCATTTCTGGTTTTGATCTATATGGGTTTGTATATGGGGTCCAATTCTATATGTTAATTGTCTAAAGTATGGGTGGAGAACCATGCCTCCAAGAATTCCCATGCGTGTCTATGTTTGACTTCGGCTACTATGGTTACTTTCTCCCAGTTAAATTGATGGCCTTCATTGTCTGAATGTACCAATATTAAGGAGAGTTCATTGTGCCACTTTGCTGCTAGCTGGTGTTGGTGTATCCTGAAGGCTAGTTTCCTTCCTGGCTGTCCAATGTAATGTTTGTGGCAGTTGTTGCGTGGTATTTTGTAAACCATGTTGGTTCTGAATGTTGTGGGAATGGGGTCTTTAATCCTTGTAAATGTTTGTCGTACAGTGGCTGTGGGCTTGTGGGCCACCATGATTCCTAATGGTCTTTGGAGTCTTGTTGTCAGTTCTGACATGTTCTCGATGTAGGGCAGTATGGTCAGTGTGTTAGGGCATACTGTGTCCTCCTGTTGTCTGTTTTGTAGGCATCTGTGGATGAAGTTGCGGGGATATCCATTTAAACTGATACATTACCTGGCCTAATTTAGCTTTCATTGAAGTAACACTCAGATTGCTGTGTATTAAGGTAAACAAATAAAATATGGGGTCGGGCATTCTTTTATGCATCAAGCTAAGCATATGTTAATGTGTAATGACTTTGCATGCTAATGTGAACAAAATACTTTCAAACTTTTTTCCACCCACCAATAGTTAGTTTATTATATGTTAACTTGCAGACTCCTTGTTAATGGTTTTTTTGCTTGGCTTGTTAACTGCCAACGTTAAATGTGCACTTCTCCAGCTGTTTTCCTTCAAAAGTAGCTTGTATTAATTCTGCTCACATTTACAAAGAAAAACCCTGATGTAAGGCAGAGTTGGCAGATGTCTAGCATGGAATAAAGCAGGAAAGAAAGAAAGCGAGATAACAAGGCATGGGGCTGGATGAACACAGCAGGCCAAGCAGCATCATAGGAGCAGGAAAACTTGACGTTTCGGGCCTAGACCCTTCATCAGAAATGGGGGAGGGGAAGAGGGTTCTGAAATAAATAGGGAGAGAGGGGGAGGTGGATAGAGGATGGATAGAGGAGGGGATAGGTGGAGAGGAGGCAGACAAGTCAAAGAGGCGGGGATGGAGCCAGTAAAGGTGAGTGTAGGTGGAGGGGTAGGGAGGAGATAGGTCAGTCCAGGGAGGACGGACAGGTCAAGGGGGCGGGATGATGTTAGTAGATAGGAGATGGGGGTGGGGCTTGAGGTGGGAGGAGGGGATAGGTGAGAGGAAAAACAGGTTAAGGAGGTGGAGATGAGCTGGGCTGGTTTTGGGATGCGGTTGGGGGAGGGGAGATTTTGAAGCTTGTGAAATCCACATTGATACCATTGGGCTGCAGGGTTCCCAGGCTGAATATGATTTGTTGTTCCCGCTGCCTTGTAGCATTGCAGGAGGCCCAGGATGGACATGTCGTCTGAGGAATGGGAGGGGGAGTTGAAATGGTTCGCGACTGGGAGGTGCAGTTGTTTGTTGCGAACTGAGCGCAGGTGTTCTGCAAAGCGGTCCCCAAGCCTCCGCTTGGTTTCCCCGATGTAGAGGAAGCCACAACGGGTACAGCGGATGCAGTATACCACTTTGGCAGATGCGCAGGTGAACATCTGCCTGATGTGGAAAGTCTTCTTGGAGCCTGGGATTGGGGTGAGGGAGGAGATGTGGTGGCAGGTGTAGCACTTCCTGCGGTTGCAGGGAAAAGTGCCGGGTGTGGTGGGGCTGGAGGGGAGTGTGGAGCGGACAAGGGAGTCGCGAAGGGAGTGGTCCCTCCGGAAGGCAGATAAGGGTGGGGAGGGAAAGATGTCTTTGGTGGTGGGGTCAGATTGCGGATGGTGGAAGTGTTGGAGGATGATGCGTTGGATCCGGAGGTTGGTGGGGTGGTACGTGAGGACGAGGGGGATTCTTTTTTGGTTATTATTGCGGGGACAGGGCGTGAGGGATGTGTTACGGGAAATGCGGGAGACACGGTCGAGGGCGTTCTCGACCACTGTGGGGGGGATGTTGCGGTCCCTGAAGAATGAGGACGTCTGAGATGTACGGGAGTAGAATGTCTCATCCTGGGAGCAGATGCGGCGAAGACGAAGGAATTGGGAATAGGGGATGGCATTTTTGTAGGAAGGTGGGTGGGAGGAGGTGTATTCCAGGTAGCTGTGGGAGTCAGTGGGCTTGAAATGGACATCGGTTTCTAGGTGGTTACCCGAGATGGAGACAGAGAGGTCCAGGAAGGAGAGAGAAGTGTTGGAGAAGGTCCAGGTGTGCATTCATATAGCATCTTGCTTGACTTCACAGTGTTCCGAAGACAACTCAGTGCGTTTGCAATGCAGTTATTGCTGTAAGAGTCGAAAATATTTGAAATTGGAAATATTAGGGGGGGTCAGGGCGCCAATATGGATCAGCAATAGATGAACAGGATTTGGTGTGGGATACTATGTAGGAAACAGAGTTTTGGAGAGGCTGAAGTTTACAGATGAGAGCGTTGGTCAACTGATTAGCATTATGATGAGGTTTATTGTCACATGTATTCATGTACAAAAGTATAGCAGTACAGTGAAAAGGGTACGATGTCGCCACAAATGGCACCAACTTAGGTGTAAACTACCTGGTTACAAATCTCGGGTACTACAATAGCTTAGATACAAAAATAGAGAAATTAAGAAAAAAGATATAAGTTGTACAGTACAGTTCTTCATAGTATCAAGGGAGTACAGGGGTAATTGAGCCAGGATTTGACAATGCATTGATGAGAATTCAAGCAGCAGATGTACTGAGGCTAGGGCAGAAGTGGTCAATGTTATAGAGGTGAATGGAGAGGAAGGCTTGAGAAATAACAGTTTGCTTTTTTCTCACGCCTATCTCTCCTTTTACAAGTTCAACACATCTATTAGCAACAGTTAAAAATAACTGAAACCCACATTGATACTTTTACGGTCATTTCTTTCATTGACATACATCTTGGAATTTGGAAAACAATGTATTTCAGCTACCTACGTCAATCCATTTGTGCATTCAGAAGCAACAAAGTATTTCATCGCTGTGCTTTCTGACATGCTTTGAGAAATCATATGATTTATAAACTACAATAAACTGCAATTACAGGCTGCTGCTCAGGAGCTACTACAAAAATATATTTTCCAGACTTAGTGGAGGAATGAGCTCTTCTTAACATATCTGAGGAATACAATAGTACACTTTACTATTTGTTTTTAATTGTTTCTTATTAAATGGCTTCCTGATTCTTCATTTCTCCACTGTTTGTCAGTCCATCTCAACTGCAGGTGACCCATTTGGCTGCTTATTGGAAAAGAATTTGCCTCATCTTTAAGTGAGTAGGCTGATTCTTTTTTGCTCCTCCTCTTGTTGAGGCTTAGCCCCGCACAATCCTTCAAGTGCATAATACATTTGGCCAATCTTCATGTATGACACAGTGAGTGACAGCAGGGATTGATGGGAGCTACTCAAAAGGCAGGCTGCGAATTTCACCATTTCAGCACTGCTGCCATTCAGACAGTTCTCTCCAGGTTGTGTTGCAGAGAGATGTGGTAAAAAAAAATCCAATGCAAATTAGACTCCCTACAGTGTTAAAGCAGGCCATTTGGCCTATTGAGTCCACATCGGTGCTCCAAAGAATATACTATTCCACCACCCTACCCTATCCCTTAACACTGAATTTTCTATGGCTGGCCCGCCTAGCCTGCACATCCCTGGACATAATGGGCAATTTAGCAATGCCAATCCACCCAATCTGCATATATTTGGACTGTGGAAGGAAACCAGAGCACCCAAAGGAATCCCACACAGTCACAGTGAGAACATGCAAACTCCACACCGAAAGTTGCCCAAGGGTGGAATCAAACCTGGGTCCCTGGTGCTGTGAGATAGCAGTACTAACCACTGAGCTACTGTGCCACCCTAAAGCACACCAAAAGCCTGTTCTCAAACCCTGAATATCCTTGTTGCCTGGGAGGTTTTATACTGCTACCACGTATGGGTAACAGTGGCAGGACAGGTTCAGAAAGTTTGGAAAGATATTTGAGGCTGTTTCCAAAGTTTTTCTTTGGCTAAGTCCAAGTTACATTGAATTTTTACGACAGCTTTTCTATGTAAAATCTAATAAGTTCTTTTGCCATATCTAAATTCACCATATTAACTGCCCAACCTGCCTCACATCCCAGTTCGGCCCTATGTTACCACACATCCTTCCCAGAGCAACTTGCCACTCAACAGGTAGACCAGCATGCCTTGCACTGTGCCAACTTCAAAAGGGTGCTGTGTACCCAGATGAGCACTAGCATTCTGAAGCTGCCCTGTTTGTGAAAGGACAGAATCTGAACTTGTCAAGTAAGAAAGTGATGGCACCCTGATTTGCTGGCAGGGACATAGAGGTCCTGTTCGAGGAGTGGAGCCAACATGGGCTGTATCTTCCTGGTGATTAACTAGACGGCAATCAGCCCCTGGCAGCCTGGTCCGAGGTTATCACCCACATTTCTGTAACATGCACATTGCAGAGAAATGGCCAATAGTGCCACAAGTAGGTCTGTCACATTCTTCTCCCTGCTTCATCACACTCACTCTACCTCTGCTACTGCACTTACCTCCCACTAGAACTCATGCTCTGTTGCCCTATTGTCAGCAACACCTTCCTTCACCTTCTCTCACTGGCCTCCCAAACTTTTACATCAGTAAGCATGCATGCCCTCTGCGTTGCCTCCACACTCCCTCAGGACACAACGCCACCATTCTGCCATCTGCACCAGCACCTCCAGCTGTGCCACCCATTTCCACCTCATTCAATCCCTCCCTTTCACTCATTACAGGTGAAGACTGTCCTTAACAGGGCACAGTGAAGCTGTATAGGTAGAGGGCTGCCTGATATTCTGCTTCTCACCATCTCTAAGGGACCTTTCTTTCCTGGAGCATAGGAAGCTGAGGGGTGACTTGACAGCGGTTTACAAAATCTTCTGCGTCATCGATAAGATGAATAGCCAAGGTCTTTTCCCCAGAATAAGGGAGTCCAAAACTAGAGGGCATGGGATTCAGGTGAAAGGGGAAAAATTTAAAAGGGACCTGAGGGGCAACGTTTTCATGCAGAGGATGGTGCGTATGTGGAACAAGCTGCCAGAAGAAGTTGTAGAGGCTGGTATAATTACAACATTTAAAAGACATTTGGACTGGTACATGGATAGGAAAAGTTTGGAGGGATATGGGCCAAACACAAACAAATGGGACCTTAAATCTCTGCCCTCTAGTTTTGGACCCCTCCACCCGAGGAAAAAGACCTTGACTATTCACCCTAGTGATACCCCTCATGATTTTATAAACCTCTATAGGGTCACCGCTCATTCTCTGACACTCCAGGGGTAAAAGCCCCAGCCTATTCGAACTCTCCCTATAGCTCAAACCTTCCGACCTTGTCAACATCATTGTAAATCTTTTCTTTTTCTCTTGTAAATCTCTCTTTAGTGTTTAAAACAATCATGTTGTGAAATAATTTGTTTACTGTCATTAGCTTTGCTACTCACAGACTGGGTGTGAACATGATTTTGCCTCTGTCCTTTGTTGCTAACCCTCCTCTTCATTTCCTAGTTTATATGCGCAGGGAGAATTGCGCCCATGAGTTGGCTCAGTTCGGCCTTAGATCAATTGCTTGCCCATTGCCATAATAGTGACAAACCTTTCCGAAGTGCGTCGTGACAGCCATTGTGAAGAAATACAACAATTGCCTGGGTGGGGCCATTCAAGAAGAATTTGGAGTTCTCCCCCAGATCTTGGATTGTTTCTGTTCTACAGAACCTGATCATTCTGACAGGGCTACCACTACGAAAACTCAGCAAGTCCTGAACAAGAATAGACATGAGTAAGTGTTTTTCCCTGAATGAGCTTTTGTTTTCCATTTTCTCTCTTATGACTGTACTCAGGGTGGGCCACCTCACAGTAATGTTTCCTTCGTTGTGGACCTTGAGGGAGCTCCATCATCCTAACCTCCCTTGTAAATATGAACCTAGTCTATATTTCGTTCCATGCTGGTGTTGACAGGTGAACACAACACAGGTAGGTACAGCTATGAGGCTGAATTCAAAACGACTAAACTAGCTTTGGCTGAGTATATGCTCCCAAATGGGTGTGACCTACATCTGATTAACACTAAATGCAAAGTATAGAGAATGCCTCTATAGCAAAAACTATTGAAGCACAGTTTTGCCAGAAAGTCATCATTAGAAAGGAACCCTAGATTTGGAATTCTGTTTTGAACAAGATTTTTGCCTTGAGTTTTCCTTTGTGATATGATTTATAAAACTTTTGAAGCTTTCTCTTTCATAGATTGCTGTATAAAATGCTACATTTATTACTAAGAAGGGTCAAACTCAGACGGTACCAATATTTCAGCGCATGGTGTGCGATGTTGAAGTGGCATTGCAACTGTTCAGCAAGTTCAACAACAGTCTTTGGTGTTTTAGTGTAAAGACAAAGTCTTTATATTTTTTCTGCGTTTTTGATTGTAGACTGAAATGGGAAAAGAACCGTAAAATCCAAAGACTTCTGCACTTAACAAGAAAAGTTACTGACACTTATTGGAAGTGCCTTCGACACTGCTGTTTGTTCTAGCAGTGGGGTGGGGTTGAAGGTTTCTGCAGATGAGCTGAACTAGCGGGTATATATGAAGGGATGTTTAGCTGGTAACAATCGGCTGATTGGCTTATGAAGTGGTAACCCATTGCTGATGTGGGTCTTCTGCCTACCAACCACTACGTGATTGGCTCCCAGGTAGCTGAAGATCTCGTGGAACAGATAGCCTATAGACCTCTGGAAAGGGAAGTGATGTTTGTCCTTTTCTCCACAGTAATAAACACCTAAAGGCTGAAGGAAGAAAATTTTCCCTCACTATTTCCAGTAAGCTGTGGCTTTTAACCAATAAGTCAAAAACTTTAGGAGTTGTGAACCGGTTTCTCTGTGCCTCTTCCAAGCAAGTGAAAGTACCTGGAGAAGGGATATTGTGGAGCAACTGGTCCTGGCAAGACAAAAGGATAATATCAGTGAACCCAATGGACAGGAACAATTGAACCGTCTTCTCAGTTGTTCCCTTCACCCATAAAACCATTTTACATATGTGTGCACGAGTGTGTGTGTGTGTGTGTGTGTCTCTGTGTGTGTGTGTGCGCATCTGTGTATGGACACATGTGTGGGTGTCCGTGTATGTGAGTGAGCGTGTGTGCATGTGCATTTTGTGTGACTGTGTGAATGCATGTGCACACATCTGTGTATGTGTACGTGTGTCCGTGTGCATGTGTCTGTGTGCATGCTATGTATACGTGTGTCTGTGTGCATGTGTCTGCGTGTGTGTGAGGTGTGAGTGTGTGTATGTGTGCCTTTCTCTCTTTCTCTCTCTCTGGTCGTGCAGGGGATGGTTATAAGCTGGGGGGGGATGTGTACAGCTTTACCTGTTAGGAGTAAATGTTAGCAGTACATAGTTGTTTACCTTTTGCGAGGATCTATTTATCTGTAAGGAATAGTAATTCATGTTACGCACAGGGACCTGTCCATGCTGTCTGTTAACCTTGGACTAAAATGGACAGGTAAATTGGGGAACTATATGTATTCTGACAAAATCTTTAAACTCTTGTGATGACTTTGGAAATCATGAGCCTTGATTCAGTGCACTATCTCTGTGAGGAATGCTAATGGTAGAAACCTAGCAAAGATATAATTCCATTGTTATCACAGCTTTCGTAACCAATTCTATTCCAATTCAAGATGGAGTGGGACTAGGGGGTGTTTGTGAGACAGTCTCCTGCTGTACCTATGCTTTGCACGACTGGGGTGATCTCTCTCCTACAGATGCCGATTGAAGACATTGGGACCAGATATTTTTTTCTCTCCACCACTTTATTAACATGTTCTTCCAACCCCTGCAATGCAAGTAAAGAGTTTAAAGTCAGGAAAGACAATTTGTGCAATATTTATCGGTATTTTGATAACTCTAATAATAGACTGTAGTATAGACCAGTGTGAGGACCTCAATGGTGGTAGAAACATGGAGTGTGGAGGAAATCTGAATGGAGAAAGAAGAATTCTGACTGAAAACATCATCGCTGGGGCACATACTGAACTTTTCACAAATAAAAACAGATTTAACTGAACAAGAACACACACAGAGACTTGTCAGGGCATGTCAAAATAGTAATTGCACCAAAAGACCCTCTGCTCACAACAACTCTGATAGACCATGGCTTCTTCGGATATGTGCAGATGGTTTTCTTCCTGCCTTATTAAGAGGGAGATAATATAATTGATTGACACGTTTGACAAAGTCTCACATAACAGATTATTGTGCAAGATTGAAGTGCATGGGATTGGGGGAAGTGTATGGAGATGAATAGGAAACTGGTTGGCAGAGAGGAAACAAAGAGTAGGAATTAATGGGTCCTTTGCAAATTGGCAGGCAGTAAGTAGTGGGGTGCCACAGGAATCGGCGCTGGGACCCCAGCTATTCACAATATATAGTAATGATTTAGATGAGGGAACAAAATGTAACATCTCCAAGTTCGTAGATGATACCAAGTTGGGTGGCAGGGGTGAACTGTGAAGGGGATGCAGAGATCCTTCAACATGATCTAGACAAGTTGGGTGAGCGAGCAAATCGATGGCAGATGCAGTATAATTTGGGTAAATGTGAGGTTATTCACTTTGGAAGCAAAAACAAGAAGGGAGATGACTACCCGAATGGCTGTAAACTGGGAGAGGGGAGTGTGCAGGGGGACCTGGGTGCCCTTGTGCAGCAGTCGCTGAAGGTAAGCATGCAGGTGCAGCAGGCGATAAAGAAGGTAAATGGTATGTTGGCCTTCATTGCAAGAACAGGAGTACAGGAGCAGGGATGTGTTGCTGCAGTTGCACAGGGCCTTGGTGAGACCGCATCTGGAATATTGTGTGCAATTTTGGTTTCCTTTTCTGAGGAAGGATGCTCTTGCTCTTGAGTGAGTGCAGCGAATGTTTACCAGGCTGATGTCGGGGATGGCGGGTCTGACGTATGAGGAGAGATTGACTAGGTTGGGATTGTCTTCGCTAGAGTTCAGACCAATGGAGGGGGTGGGGGAATCTTATAGGGACTTAAAAAATTCTAACAGGACCAGACAGGGTAAATATAGGAAGGATGTTCCTGATGGTGGGTGTGTCCAGAACCAGGGGTTATAGTATGAGGGTTCGGGGTAGATGATTTAGGATGGAGATGAGGAGACATTTCTTCACCCAAAGAGTAGTGAACCTGTGGAATTCATTACCACAGGAAGTATTTGATACCAAAACATTGAATGTATTCAGGAGGTGAGTAGATATAGCACTTGGGGCGAATGGGATCAAAGGTTATGGGAAGAAAGCAGGATTACGCTATTGAGTTGGAAGATTATCCATGATCATGAAGAATGGCAGAGAAGGCTCGAAGGTCTGAATGGCCTCCTCCTGCTCCTATCTTCTTTGTTTGTATGTTCCATGTTCTATGTTCTACTGGGAAACTAGGTCTCTCCCAACACGCTGGCCTGCTGAATGCAGATAATGACACAATGTGGGTGGTATTGCAAAACATCGGTGGAATTGATAAGGCACTAAAACCCAATCAGATGACCCAATTCAAACTGATTGACCTGGTACATTGAGGGACGAGGTTTGGAAAGGAGTATACAGCTGCAACCCACATCGCTACTGTAGCCAGGAAAGTAGGAGTCAGTAATTGCCAGGAAGCTATCTAGAAGAGATTATTCAGAGCAGCTGTCATCCAGGGACCAGTCCTGAACACTGATCTATTGAGGAAGTGGTGATGTAGTGTACCACTGTATTAATAATCCAAGGGTCAACCACCTGGAGATGTATGTTCGAGTCCCACCAAAACTGACAATGAAATTTGAATTGAGGATAATCTGGAATTGAAAGGCAGCCTAATGGCAAGCATGTGTCAAAAGTTATTAAAACTCATCCGGCTCACTAAAATCTTTTAGGGATGGAAATCTGCCATCCTTATCGAGTCTGGCCTACATGTGATTCCAGACCCAAAGAGATGTGGTTATCTCTTAATTGTTCACTGGGTAATTAGGAAGCCACTCCAAAGAGTCAACAACTTTGCTGTGGGTCTGAAGTCACATGTAAGCCAGACAGGAAAGGATGGCAGATTTCCTTCTCTAAAGGACATTAGTGAACCATGTGGACTTTGCGACAATCAATGACAGTCTCATGCTCACCACAAAATTGCCCTGCAGCATGCTACGATACCCCTGTTGAAGATGAACCAATGTTTTATAAAGTTTCATCATAACCTATGGGGTCATCAAGTCATGCAGCATAGAAACAGATCCTTCAGTCCAACCAGTTCATGCTGAACATAATCCCAAACTAAATCAATCCCACCTGTCTGCTCCTGGCCCATATCCCTCCAAACCTTTCCTATTCCTCTACTTATCCAAATGAATTTTAAATGTTGTAATTTTACCCACATCCACCATTTCTGCAGGAAGTTCATTCCACACACGAACCACTCCTCAGTGTAAAAAATTGCCCCTCATGTCTTTTTAAAATCTCTCTTCTTTCATAGAATCATAGAATCCCTATAATGTGGAAACACATCATTCAGCCCAAGAAGTCCACACCGCCCCTCTGAAGAGCATCCCACCCAGACCCATTATCCTACCCCTGATTTCCCATGTCTAACCCAAACATCCCTGGGCACAATAGCATGGCCAATCCACCTTACCCTGCATATCTTTGGACTGTGGGAGGAAACCGGAGCACCCGGAGGAAGCCAGAGGAATGGGCAACAAATGCTGACCTAGCCAGCAGTGCCCACATCCCATAAATAAATATAAAAATAAATACGAGTGTTGTAACCATTATTGCTCAGCAGATTAGTGAAGAGTTTGCACATAAAGTAGAAATTGTATCCAAAATTTGTTGCATAGGACCATGGAGTCGTACAGCATAGAGACAGACCCTTTGGTGCAGCCAGTCCATGCCAACCATTTTCCCAAACTAAACTAGTCCCACCTGCCTGCATTTGGCAAATACTCTGCTGAACATTTCTTATTCATGCATTAATCCAAATGTCTTTTAAACATTGTAACTGCACCTGCATCTTCTTCTTCTGGTAGTTCATTACACACATGAACCACTCTCTGTGTAAAATTCTGCCCCACATGTCTTTTTTAAATCTTTGCCCTCTTACCTTAAAAATATGTCTGCTAGTTTTAAACTCCCCCACCTTAGGGAAAAGGCCTTTGCTATTCACCTATCAATGCCCTTCATCATTTTATAAATCTCAATAAGGTCACCCCTCAATCTCCTATGTTCTAGTAAAAGAAAGTCCCAGCCTATCCAGCCTATTTTAGTATCTGAAACCCTCCATTCCTAGCAACATCCTGGTAAATCTTGTGTGAACCCTCTCCTGTTTAATAATACCCTTCTGGGTGACCAGAACTGCACATAGTACTCCTGAAGAGGCCTCACCAACATCCTGTATAACCTCATAAAGACATCCCAATTCCTATATCAAAAGTCTTAGCAATGAAGGCAAGCATGCTAAATACCGTTTAACCACTCTGCCTGCCTGTGACGCAACGTTTAAAGAATTACGTACCTGAACACCTAGGCCTCTCTGTTCTACAACACCACCCAGGGCCTTACCATTAATTGTACAAATTCTGTCCTTGTTCGTTTTACTAAAATGCAATACCTCGCACTTATCCAAACTAAACTCCATTTGCTATTCCTCAGCCCGTTGACCCAATTGATCAGGATTCTTTGTAATCTTAGATAACCTTCTTAATGCACAATTTAATATATTTTTGGTGTCATCTGAAAACCTACTAACCATGCCTCTTGTATTCTCATAGAGTCATAGAGTCATAGAGATATACAACACAGAAACGGACCCTTTGGTCCAACTCGTCCATGCTCACCAGCTATCCTAAATAAATCTAGCTCCATTTGCCAGCATTGGGCCCACATCCCTCCAAAACCTTCCTATTCACATACCCATCCAAATGCCTTTTAAATGTTCTAATTCATCCAAATCATTTATATGAATGACAAACAAAAGTGGACCCAGTACCGATCCCTGTGGAAAACTGCTGGTCGCAAGCCTTCAGCCCGCAAACAATCCTCCACCATCACTGTCTGTCTACTGCCATTCAGCCAATTTTGTATCCAATTGGCAAGCTCACTCTGAATCCTATGTGATCTAACTTTATTAACTAATCTACCATGCAGAACCTTGTCAAAGGCTTTACTAAAGTCCAAGTAAACAACGTCTACCACTTTTTGTACAGGGTCCAGACCTAAAGAGGGCAGTGACATTCTGACTTCAAACATCACACATTTTATATGACTTGCTGACTGTGCAATGAAACAAAAGGAAAAGAATTATCTTAATTCACAGGGAACTTGGACTGATTTTCCTGAATAATTTCATGTGAACTTTTCAATACGGAGGTTTGGCTCATGACCAAGGTCAGGAACAGAGCTCTGTTTCTCCATTCCCTCATGTGCAGAAAACACTTAAGGTTCCTTTACCTATCAGTAATGTTTAAGCTTCAAACTTGGCTGTAAAATACATTAGAATGTTTTTCATTAGTTCATGGGATGTGGGAATCACTGGCAAGGTTAGCATTTGTTGCCGATGCCTTAATCTGCTTAAACTTAGAAGCTGGCTAGGGACATTACAGAGGCCAGTTAAGAGTCAACCACTTTGCTGTGGGTCTGAAGTCACATATAAGCCAGACAGGTAAGGATGGCAGATTTCCTTCTCTAAAGGGCATTAGTGAACCATGTGGACTTTGCGACAATCAATGACAGTCTCATGCTCACCACAAAATTGCCCTGCAGCGTGCTACGATACCCCTGTTGAAGATGAACCAATGTTTTATAAAGTTTCATCATAACCTACGGAGTCATCAAGCCATGCAGCATAGAAACAGATCCTTCAGTCCAACCAGTTCATGCTGAACATAATCCCAAACTAAACCAATCCCACCTGTCTGCTCCTGGCCCATATCCCTCCAAACCTTTCCTATTCCTCTACTTATCCAAATGAATTTTAAATGTTGTAATTTTACCCACATCCACCATTTGTGCAGGAAGTTCACTCCTCAGTGTAAAAAATTACCCCTCATGTCTTTTTAAAATCTCTCTTCTTTCATAGAATCATAGAACCTTTACAGTGTGGAAACAGCCCATTCAGCCCAAGAAGTCCACACCGCCCCTCTGAAGAGCATCCCACCCAGACCCATTATCCTACCCCTGATTTCCCATGTCTAACCCAAACATCCCTGGGCACAATAGCATGGACAATCCACCTTACCCTGCACATCTTTGGACTGTGGGAGGAAACCGGAGCACGCAGAGGAAACCCAAGCAGACACAGGGAGAATCTGTAAACTCCACACAGACAGTCACCCAAGGCTAGAATCAAACCTGGGTCCCTGATGCTGTGAGACAGCAGTGCTAACCACTGAGCCACCGTACCACCTTTCACCTTAAAAATGTGCCCCCGAATCTTGAAATCCCCCACCTAGGGAAAAGACAACGACTATAAACTCTATCTACACCCCTCATTATTTTATAAACTTCTATATGGCTGCCTTTCAATAGAAATGTTGAGAATTTCATGTTAGGAAATACAAAGTGGAATACTTCTCAGTTCCGAAACACAATCTTTCACTCATTCCCCACATAATTCCATCTCCTGGGGATCTGAGTTTTTTCTGAACATTGAAGCAGTGTTAGGTGAGTGTGGATTGTTTAGAAGTTCTGACTAGATGACCTAACTCAGTTTATTAGAACATTGACATTTTCCAACACACTTCCTATGTCCTTAAAGCTTATGCCTCACCCCATCACCCCATCCATTCCTCTTTAACACCTCCTTATACTGCTCATGCTTTTTCCAAGATGCCTTTGCATTCTCCACAGTCTTTCATTAGGATTCACCAAGGACATACTTCAGAATATCTTAGAAATAGACATTAAAACACAAAATCTCCTCACAATCTAACTGAGCTGCCATTATCAAAGACACATCATGATGAAAAAGTTCTCATTCATAAGAACTACTCGAAAATGTAAGTCTACTCAGTCAATTTGTTATAAAAGCAGACAAACATTTACCCACACACCACATGAACGATAGATCATCCTTTGTCATTTCCTTAAAAATAAGACTGGTATTTGGAATGTGAAGACATCCTGACTGAGATAAATGACTCTGAGCCTTTTGAAACTCAGCCAAGAATTAAAAAAGCCCCCTTTATCAAAATAAATCTTGGGAAATATAAACATCAGAGTCAATCCAAACTGTAAAAATAGATTTCTTTTTGAGTTGCAGATGGTGTTACTTTCCATCTTAAAACTGATTTATAATAAATCTATGCATCGGAACTTTTTTTCATACTGTCAGCAGCAGGACCTTCTTTTTATCAAAGTAAAATATGAAGGAAATTTAAAATCAAAATAAGATAAGAGAGTTTTCCAGCATACTTTTCTTCAGTTTTCAATACATTATGGCACTTTCTCCTTTGAGGAAAGTACTGTAATGCATGCTGACACAATCAGAAATATGATCAATATAATAGGCATTTTACCAATGCAGGACAGAACTCCGTGATCAGTCACTGCATTCAGCATTGCACTTTGTTTCCTATTACTCAGTCAATGTTATATCCATGCCATTATGACATGTTTCACATAACTACTAAGGTATCAAGAGTACTTAAAGAATAATTCACTCTCCTGAGCCTTTAATCCAATAGGGCCACATAATAAATAAATATCTGTAGAATTTACATTTCAAACTGTGACATTAACCCAAGAGAACGATAAGGGGCAAACTATTGCTGTAGGATGATGACTGAAACGAATTTCTAATTTTAAGAACGCATGCAAACATGCAGTTTTTTGATTTTTTTTTTGCTTGACAGTGTTTTCTCATCTCCAGGAAGTTGTCGCGTACATCAGCTGTGTCTTTGTCTCCTTGATCACAGGGATTGGAATTCCCTGTTAAAGCAAACAGGCAATGTTCAAAGACAATTCAGTGCAGCAAAGGCAGAATTGATCTCCATTACTTGAAAAGAAAAGAGAGTAACTAACTGTTGCAGAAAGAGATTGAAGGGAGTGGATAATCTTGTCATAGCAAGGCACAACTTGATTCAACAGTGACTGCACCAAGTGTGAAGAACAGGTCTGGGTGATTGAGCACAAATCCTCAGAGAGCCATGAACTGCAATTATTCAGCTGCGTGACTATTGCTGAGTGCAAGAAGTATATTTAATGAATACAGAGTCCCAGACTGTGATTCACTAGGGGTGGGCTGCGATGGATCACAGGGCAAAATCAACTCAGACTTGGGCTTACTGATGTTTGAAAACAAATCATTGACAGCACTGGGCTTGGCTGGGACGTTCACCAGTAATGGAGATCTTGTCAATACACTCTGTCAAATCTTGAACATGAATCGTGGATGCTAGGTTCATGTAAGAGTAAGAGACTTAAGAGACAGGCATGTTAAATTGAGGGAGACAGAAGAGTCTCAGCATGAACTGTGATAGTGGAGGAGGGTAGCGTGTGAACGGTGGATAGTGGTCAAGCAGGAAAGTAACCTCTCTGAACGAGGTAAAGGGTCAGAAATGATTCTATAAATTATGGGAGATTCGGAGTGGGTACCTTTTAATCTTTAGAGAAATGTAGCAGGAGAGTCTCTGACAAAGTGATAGGGTTAGGGTTATCACAACGAGGGAATTTTTTTCTATGTTTTTATCCTTTGGAAAAGGTTTTTGGCATTCGTAATTGTCATTGAACCCTGTTGAATTGAATTGAATTGAATCAGCTTTATTGTTACATGAGTACGGTGAAAAGTTTACAAGATGCCACTTACGGCACCGACTTCGGTACAAAGGTACCTAGATACAGGTCCTTATGTACAAATTATTAGGGAAAAAAATAGAGAAATATTTAGGAAAGTTCAGCATTACAGATCATGGGGATAAGTTAGAAAAACAGAGAAACAAAAGTCCAGAATAACAGTCGTTCCAACCCAGTCCATGCTGGCACCTAGCCTCCTGTAATTGAAAGAGAGCCTGCACCACCTCACTGCCACCTGCACCAGACCCACTAATGTAGGAGTCACCACTGTTTAAGGCGCCATGGCTTCCTTGGCCATTTCAGATGGTAATAACGACTGAAGCGTTGATTTGATGGATCTACTGAAAAACCACTTGCCTTAACTATTTCCATTTGTTTTGTTGATAAATCTATCAACAGTGAAACATAAAAGTGCTTAAAATTAACTCAAATGTGCCATTTATATTGCAAAACTTCAAAACCTTATGGGACCGATAGCAATATTTTGAAGGCACATTTAAGCTCCAAATTTGCAATCTGCAGCCATGACTTGAATAATTCCCTGATCAATAAGACTGACTTTGGATAATTCATTTGCCATCAGGCATGTTTTTGTCAAGAAAAGTTAATTAAATCTTCTCTTTCCTCCAGAAATAGTTTATCGGTTACCAGTGGGAGAAAGATATTTTCAAAATAAAAAGAAAATTAACTCATTTGTGAGTGGAATAACAGGCTTGCTTTCAGTAAGATTGAGGAACACACAACTTTCATTGTGTTTATTTCTTGAAAACAAATCTAGAAAGTTAAAAACATCTACAGCTTGAGTTAAATCCCTAAGGCGCATGCCACGTTCAGTGTAATTGATACTTTTCACGCATCATACCCTTAAATGTGGGGCTTTTGTTGGATTGATGGCTCTGTTAGGGAGGTATTCGATTAGGGAGGTATTTTTTATAAGCTAGTAGTCAGATTTTGATAGATTCCTTGTCTTGCCTCCAACAAAATCACAGGTGAATGCAATTTAAATAGGACTAACTAGTGAATACAGAAATGGATGCGATTAGAAATCAAGTTGTCAGAATATTTTATGGGCAATTATTCAGGTTTCAAGCTACATGTTAGTAGTTTGAGCACCTCAGATGAATAGTATCATCTTCCAATGAGCAAGATTGATTGGTCTATGAACTCTTGCTACACAATCCTTTTATTCCAAGAATATTAGTCAAAAAAGACATTACTGTACTTGTAAACAGGCCGAATGAAGAAAAACCGCCACAGTAAGGGTAAATTATTAATCACTCTTTCAAATAGTTAAATGGACTTATTCTGTTAATGATAATGAAAGGCTACCCAATCATGATAGGCAGAGAGTCATCGAGTTAATGATTTAATATTTTTTCATTAAGATGAAACATCATGACCTCAGGCTCCTACTGCAATAAACTGACAGAGAAATGGAGAGAGATCAAAGGACACAAAATAACAGCCATTTCACATTGGGAGCATTTTTAGGAAGAATTCAACCACATTCAAAGGTATATGGTGTGTTTACAAGGGCCCGTTTGGTTGGACAATTTTGTAATGTCATTAATATGCAAACAGAATATTGAGTAAAAGCAGCAGGGTCATATTCCTTTTCTCCCTCTTAATTTCTTTACTTTTTCTCAAAGGCTGCAAATTCTCATAAAGCTCTAATTCATAAAGCAGTAAAAGCCCTTTGGTGCCTCATCTCGCTGGACTTATGATATTTATCAGTGATTGCTATCAGGCTAATCAGCAATGGGAAGCATCCTAACAGACCAATTCTGATGAAAAGTCATTGTTCTGAATCATTAACTCATCTTCTCTCTACAAATGCTGCCTGACCTGCTGAGTTTTCTGAGCATTTTTTGCTTTTGTGATCTAACAGACCCAAACCTGTTATTATACTGCATACACACAATTAGGAGTAAGGATCTCTGCAGTGGTATGGTGGCTCAGTGGTTAGCACTGCTGCCTCACACGGCAAGGGACCAGTGTTCAATTCCACCCTTGGGTGACTGTCTGTGTGGAGTTTGCATGTTCTCTTGTGTCTACGTGGGTTTCCTTGGGGTGCTCTGGTTTCCTCCCACTGTCCAAAGATGTGCAGGGATAAGTTGTTTGGCCATGGTAAATTGCCCATAATACCCAGGGATGTTTAGGTTAGCTGGGTTGGCCATGTGAAATGGAGGGGTAGGGGAATAGGTCTGGGTGGGATACACTTCAGAAGGCAGTGTGGACTTGTTGGGCTGAATGGCCTGTTTCCACTCTATAGGGATTTTGTGATAAATGACAATGGTTCAACATTCAGTTCCCCAAACCCTACTGAGCTCATTTTAGGTGGCCTCTTCTTCTGACATAGTAATTTACATTTCTTGCACGCAAGGGGCACTGTACAAATATAAATCTTTTCTTTCATTAAAGAGCTGTGTTGCAACTTGTGCACAGCAAGGTGATCCTTGAGACCAGTAGGATCTTCCCAACTGAAGTACCTTTCCAGCTTTGGATTTTGCTTCTTCTGTGTGAGATGAAATGAAATAAACTCGTTGCATGCTAATGTTTAAAAAAACAATATTGCATTCGGGCAATCGCGAACCACTTCAACTCCCCTCCCATTCCCTGGACGACATGTCCATCCTGGGCTTCCTCCAGCATCACAACGGTGCCACCCGAAAACAGGAGGAACAGCACCTCATATTCCGCCTTGGAAGCCTACAAACCCATGGTCTCAATATGGACTTTACGAGCTTCAAAATCTCCCCACCCCTGACCTCATCCCAAGACCAGCACCCCCTCTCATCCCTGCCTCACTGACCTGTCCGTCTTCTCTCCCACCTATCCGCTCCTCCCACCTCACCAACCAATCCCCACCACTATCTACCTGCTATCACTGACCCCGCCTCTCTATTTATTTCAGAGCCCCCTTCCCCTCCTCTATTTCTGAGGAAAGGTCCCGATCGTCAGCTTTCCTACTCCTCTGATGCTGCCTGGCTTGCTGTGTTCCTCCAGCTCCACACTGTGTTAATATAAAATGGGCCATTTTTTCAGGGTGGCCTACTTTATGAACCATGTAATTTTTATTTGCTTAAATGGGAAAAGATGCGAAAATGGCTGTCAATGAGCAGCAATATTTTCCACCAGTTCCATCCCACCCCACTCCCACTGCCCTCGGTGGATTCAACACAGTGGGAGCCCACAATTCTCAACCAGAGTAGCCATTCTGCCATTGTAAACAAGCACACAGTGACTCCCCAGAAGCAGCATGCGAGGTATCACAAAGTGTGCCCCCACCTGCCTCATGTGGACACTCACAGTCTGGAATACGCAATGCCATCAGGAGCAATAATGCTGGATTTTTTCTCTGCCTTACCACAGGGACGTTGGCGGATGTGATGAGATCAGCAAACTCTGTACAAACCAGAATGAAGGAGTTAATTGACATCTTGTTGGTAGCCTACTCCACTTATCTACTGCTCTGTAGTCTTCCTTGAGGCTGATTAATTTTATACATCTGTCCTCTAGTGCTGTGATCAGGGTGTAAGTTAATTAAATCTACATTAAATCTAAATCTATATTTCTTCATGCATTTAACCAGATCAGACATCCTTCCTAAATCTTCTGTTTGCAGTAAAAGCAACTTCAGTTCAAGTCCCTTTTCAGAAAGTTATGTATTGCTTTTCCTCAATTTTCTCCTTTTCTGAAAGAACTGATTCTTGCTGGGGAATGCATTCAGAAATGCTGGTAAAAGGACGTAGGGAAAGGAGAGGCAAATTAGATGACATGAGTAGGTATCTCAGATATAGAACAGTTGAGATGGGTGTAATGGTCTGCTCATCTGCTGTAAAATTCTGTGATGATATTCAATGGTGCTGTTAGGGAAAATTGAGATCAAATTGAACCTTCAAAGTCGATAATACTTTTTCTTTAATGCTGAATTGTCAAGATTTAACAAACCTTCATGTGTCTTTGCTTCAATAATGGGTGTAAATTTGGATTCTAAAAGCAGTAAAGTGAATACGTTTCTGGAATCTCACCAACATTAGAACATGCAAGAAAAAAGACAAAATGCTGAAAATACTCAGCAAGTTAGGAAATAGAGATAATGTCTTAGGACTATTCAAACTGGGCAATAAAGATGATCAATATAGCCAAAATGCCCAGGCTATAATTTAAAATTACTAAATGCTAACTCAATCTTTATTGGAATGGTGAAGTGCAAATATTAACTCTTTTGTCCTTTAATTTGTCCTATAAGCAAAGAAACTCTGTTAATGTGTCACTGCTAAGACTCACTTTAATGAGTCTTATTTCAACATTTTGCAACAACTTGGCAGCAAGGTCTTCTCAAACTCTTATTTCTTTTGAAACATGCTTTCCAACTGGAGCAGTTTACATGCACTTTTTTCAATTTTGTTTATTGTAGTCACCAATCATATTGCAGTCTTCGTTATACAGGACAGACCAACCACAGATTGGGCGACTACTTTGTGAAGCAGCTCCATTCATACCACAGGCAAGATCCTGAGCTGCATGTTGTCTGTCATTTAAATTCTCCAACCTGTTGTCATGTTGACATCTCTGTCCTTGGCCTGCTGTACTCTTTTAGTTGCTCGCTATAAACTTCATCTTTTAATTAGACACTCAACAACCTTTTGGACTCAACATTGACCCCTTACGTTATTTAGTTTCTTTTTCTTTGCATGCTTCACTTTCTCTTGTTTTTGCTTTCGCACCTACTCCAGGCACACCTTTGGTTTAATTTCTTGCCCCATTTCCATCCCATTTGGCCAGGATGACAAATTCCTCCATCAATCAATCTCTCTTGGTCTTCCACCTTGTCACACACCTTCCTTTTGTCCTTGTCTTTCCCATCCCTTGCTCAAAACTTTGCCTAGTCCTGGTGAAAAGTTATTGGTTGGAAGCATTAATTGTTTCTCTACCGCAAGTGCTGCGTGACCTGCTGACTAATCCCAGCATTTTTGGTTTTTACCTGGGAGACATTGATATTACACAGAGTTAGCGTCAATGAGGTGCAAATTAAGCAATTGCCGATGCATTTCTCCATTACTCATTGCTTTTTATGTGCAATAGATTACTGAAAGTGTCTTGATCTGAAAATTGTTCAACGCTTGCATTTGAAAAAGTTGGGGTAGAAGAATTAGTTAAAACTGATCTTTGCAAATTCTATGTTTTATGATATCCATTGGCTTCCAACAATGCAAATCCATAGTCTTAGCACCAGTATGCTTGCTAATATATTAAATAGATACCAGTTTACTTCTAGGTTGTAATGTAAATTAGATTTGTAATCATAGTGCATGGCGCTATATGAACCCACCCTAGATGTGTTAAGACTTGACTGGACAGAATGAAATATTGATATGCTATCTGTAATATTATACACAGAGAATACTTCCTGCAAAGACAGACAGAATGCAAGAAAACCTCTGCCAAAAAGCAGCAAAAGCCTTTTATATTCAATCACAAAGTGAAGAGATCATTAGTCAAGTCAGCATTAACTAGTCTACCAACCCTCATTACCACTGTGGTTGGGGCAGTGTACAATCTCTCCTTAGTCTTACTACTCCACTAGTCACAACATACATTTAGATGTTTTACCCTGTTATTGACCTGGGCAATTGTATTCTTTATCTAAATTAGCTTTAGAAGAAAAGATTCATCAAGCAGATTTCTTTAATGAGCAACAAAATTTATTGTAAAAGAAGAATATATCAACAAAATATGATTAACATACAGTTTGAAACGAAAGGTATAAATTTTCCGCATAACCAAGCAAAAGGAGAGAATCAAGAACTTTCTCTGCAGAGATCAATTTTGACAAATGAAAGCACTTTGCCCAAATAACAGCTAGTTCTTGAAGGGGCAAAAAGGGAAAAGGTACAAAACGTGAAAGGTTTTCAATGCGAAACCAGTCTCTGTAAATGGAAAAGTCAACTCTTAGACATTAATGGATAAAGCACTCCATATCACGCAGCTTGAAAGTTCTCTGTTACCAGTGGACTCCATCGAATCATTGCAAATTGTCATCTAAGGGTAAACCAACATTGCAAACACAGTTGAGAATTCGGAATCATCCAACTGAGTACTCCTTTGCACAATGGAATCAACTGGGCTTTCTCTGGTGCTGTGCTGATGTAAGATTGGTTTAAGATTGATTGATAGGCATTGGCTTCTGATTAAATAACGCTGTGACTTGAGAATTCTAATTCTCTTTTTCAAAGCCCTGTGCAACCTCTGCTCAGCTCTATTGTTTGCACGCCAACCGTTCAATCCCTGACTTCATAACAACATAACAACATAAGAAGCAGGAACAGGAGTAGGCCATCTGGCCCCTCGAGCCTGTCCCTCCATTCAATAAGAACGTGGCTGATCTTTTCATGGCCTCAGATCCACTTATCCGCCTGCTCACCATAACCCGCAATTCCTTTACTGTCCAAAAATCTTTCTATCTTTGCCTTAAAAACATTCAACTAGATAGGCTCAACTGCTTCATTGGGCAGGGATTTCTACAGATTCACAACCCACTAGTTGAAGAAGCTCCTCCTCAACTCAATCTTAAACCTGCTTTCCCTTACTTTGAGGCTATGCCCCCTGGTTCCAGTCTCACCCACCAGTGGAACTAACCTTCCGGCTTCTGTTTCATCTGTGCCCTTGTAATTTTATGTTTCAATAACATCCTCCCTCATTCTTGTAAATTCCAATGAATATACTCCCAGTCTACTTAATCTGTTCTCATAAGCCGACTTTCTCAATTCTGGAACCGACCTGGTGATCCTCCTCTGCACCCCCTCCAGTGCCAACACATCCTTTCTCAAGTATGGAGACTAAAACGAGACATAGTACTCTAGGTGTGGCCTCACCAGCACCATGTACAGCTGCAGCATAAGCTCCTTCTTTTTCAACTCAAACCCTCTAGCAATGAAGGACAATATTCCATTTGCCTCCTTCATTGTATCAGAGATAGTAGGAACTGCAGATGCTGGAGAATCTGAGATAACAAGGTGTGGGGCTGGATGAACACAGCAGGCCAAGCAGCATCATAGGAGCAGGAAAGCTTGACGTTTCGGGTCTAGACCCTTCATCAGAAATGGGGGAGGGGAAAAGGGTTCTGAACTAAATAGGGAGAGAGGGGGAGGCGGATAGAAGATGGATAGAGGAGAAGATAGGTAGAGAGGAGACAGACAAGTCAAAGAGGCGAGAATGAAGCCAGTAAAGGTGAGTGCAGGTGGGGAGGTAGGGAGGAGATAGGTCAGTCCAGGGAGGACGGACAGGTCAAGGGGACGGGATGAGGTTAGTAGGTAGGATCGTCTGCTGTACCTGAAAACCAACTTTTTGTGAGTCATGCACAAGGATACCCAGGTTCCTCTGCATGCTGCAATTTTTCATCATTTAAGTCACAGTCTATTTTGCTGTTATTCCTATGATCTCAAATACCAACACTGCACTCCATCTACCAGACTCTTGCTCACTCACTTAACCTACCTGGGTCCCTCTGCAGACTTTCAGTGTCCTCTGCATACTTTGTTCCACCACTCCTTTTAGTGTCATCTGCCAACTTTGATACACTACACTTGATCCCCAATTCTAAATCGTCTATGTAAATTGTAAATAATTACAGTCCCACCATTGATCCCTGAGGCACATCACTAGCTGCTGATCCCCAACCAGAAAAATACCCATTTATCCCCACTCTTTGCTTTCTGTTAGTTAACCAATTTTCTATCCATGCTAATACATTACCTATAACACCATGCACCTTTATCTTATTCAGCAACCTTTTGTGTGGCACCTGTCGAATGCCTTTTGGAAAATCAGATACACCACATCCACTGATTCCCCATTGTCCACTGCGCTCATAATGTTCTCAAAGAATTCCAGTAAACTAGGTAAACGTGACTTGTCTTTCATGAACCCAAGCTCCGTCTGTCCAGTGGAACAATTTCCATCCAGATGTCTCGCTATACCTTCCTTGATGATAGATTCAAGCATTTTACCCTCTACAGAAGTTGATGGGTCTATAGTTACCTGCCTTTTGTCTACCTCCTTTTTTAAATGGTGGCATCATGTTTGCTGTTTTCTAATCTGCCAGAACCACCCCAGAGTCCACCAAATTTTGGTAAATTACCAGAAGTGCATTTGTTATTTCACCTGCCATCGCTCTCAGTACAGTGAGAAGTATTCCATCAGGGCCAGGTGATTTGTCTACCTTTATCTCCATTATCTTGCCAACACTACCTCTTTTGTGATTATTATTGTTTCTAGGTCCTCACCAGCGATCGTCTCCTTGTCATCGATTATTGACATGATATTTGTGTGCTCTACTGTGAAGACCGACACAAAACTCTGTTCGTTAAGGAGATGTCAAGCGAAGTCATTTAGCCACCTTTCAAAGGGAACAGTTCCTTCAGATTTTCAGGGGTCACACTGAAATCTCCAGAAAGGAGTTTTCCCAAAAGGCAGAGGGTGAGAACGAGGTCAACCAGATGGACATTTTCTGAAGAAGGCTCCCGACCTGAAACGTCAGCTTTCCTGCTCCTCTGATGCTGCCTGGCCTGCTGTGTCTCTCCAGCTCCACACTGTGTTATCTCTGACTCCTGCATCAGCAGTTCCTACTATCACAGAGAGGATGAGCTGCATTAGCTACAATCTATAGGAACCACTGAGATATCTGCACTTCTCTTACTGTGGTCTCCCACAAATCCCCTGTTTAACTTAAAACCATGTTTTCAGTTACTTGGGTCCTACTCTCTGGAATTTCCCTCTTGGACTTTTCCACTCTTTTTCATCCTTTAGGATGGTCTGTAAGAACTGTTACTTTTGGCCATCTCACCTACTCTCACTTTACGATATACTATTCCGTGAAGCCCATTGGGACTTTTGCTTATTTTAAAGGTACAATACAAATGCAAGATGTAATGATTGGAACAAGGCCAACTGGATGGAAATCATAAAATGTGAGTTCCATGATGGGGGCTGTTAACCGGATCCTATCAGGGAGCCCTGGCTGACAGATATAAACATGAGCATAAGGGGTTCTGTTC
Source organism: Ginglymostoma cirratum (assembly GCA_024137785.1). NCBI lineage: Eukaryota > Metazoa > Chordata > Chondrichthyes > Orectolobiformes > Ginglymostomatidae > Ginglymostoma > Ginglymostoma cirratum. The sequence continues at coordinate 8,124,030 of JAHRHZ010000046.1, forward strand.
ACTTGAGGAGCCGGCTGGGTCAGCGTCATGTACTTTGCATAAATAAAGGGTGATTTGGTGACAGGATACTGGCCTCTGTGGAGTTATTTCACAAGGAGTTTTTGTTGTTATGTAGCCACCCCAGGACTCACAATTCCACAGTGGAAGGAAGTCATCCTCAGTCGCGTGGAATTGTCCATGAAGACATAATTGCTATTTCAAGTATAATGAGTCTATTTACTCCCCCTTAAATCAATTATTTATTGTTATTCCAACAGTGTTAGCAGTAATTATAACGATCGCTACAAATATCCTTTTCTTAGGCTTCATTTATGGCCGGTGGAAGTTGAAGAGATACTGGCCTGTTGTCTTAAAGAGGTCATTGAGAGGACATTTTTTTTTGAAAGACATCTCTTTAAAGTCACATAGTTTAAATGAATTACTTGGGTATAATTACTAGTAATCCCATGCTTGGGTTTATGGTTCAGTTTGGAATACTAGAGGTTAATTTGCCATATATCCTGCAGAGGGAGAGAAGCTATTACATCTCATCCTCTGCCTTTCTGGAAGAAAAACCCTTTTTGAAGACTCTGGTGGAACAACTGCAAATCTAAAACGGCAATTCTCCCTAAAAGGTGGTGAGTGGACTTCTCCTGATATTTCATTAATGAACTGTATTTGAAGGTCCCAATAACAACTGTTTTTATGTGGTGTCACCCATCCATGTGTGCCAGAGGTTGCTGACGGAAAGCTGTGCTGAACATTGGATGCTTTGGCCTTTCTTCCATCAAGAACCAACAATGATTCACCAGCCATTTCTTTCACAGTTAGTTTCTTGCGAAGATTTGTAGGTTGGGTTGTGGGTGAGGTTGTTGACTTGCTCGCCGAGCTAACTGGTTGTATTTCAGACGCTTCATCACCATGCTGGGTGACGTCATCAGTGTGGCCTCCAATGAAGTGATGTTGTTCTACTCTGCTTGGTAGTTATGTGATTCAGTCTGTTGAGGTGTTTTGTGTCATTTCTCATTTTTTTTTTGCAAGGGTTTGTATCTGGGATCTAATTCCACATGCTTATAGATAGCATTACGGGTGGAGAACCAGGACTCTAGTTAATTTCGACAAAGGAAGTTCTTTTATTCCCCTTTAATTGGCATGAGTGCCTGAGCCTGGGTTATTTAAAAAGGTATCAGAGATAAAAGGTACTGCAGATGCTGGAGAATCCGA
>JAHRHZ010000046.1:8125632-8176401 GCA_024137785.1 Ginglymostoma cirratum
CCTATCCTCTCCTCTATCCATCCTCTATCCGCCTCCCCCTCTCTCCCTATTTATTTCAGAACCCTCTTCCCCTCCCCCATTTCTGATGAAGGGTTTAGGCCCGAAACGTCAAGTTTTCCTGCTCCTATGATGCTGCTTGACCTGCTGTGTTCATCCAGCCCCATGCTTGTTATCTCTTATTTAAAAAGGTAAGTGTTTATACCTAACCGTTTCAAGTTATATGCTGATTAGTTTTCTATCTGTACCAAATGAGTTACGTTTTCACAATAAATCAATAATTGTACAGTAAAAGAAAGAAATGTGGATGCTGGAAATCTGAAACAAAAACAGAAATTGCTAGAGAAAGTCAGCATCAGTGGAAGGAAAGCAGAGTTAGTATTTCAAACCCAGTGACCCTTCTTCAGAAAAAAATCAATAATTGTGTAATTTAGGAAAGAAACCTAAACCAATCTAAAGCTCATCTAGATAAAGTATACATTGATCCAGTCTCAGTGACTTCAATGAATGAATAAATGAATTAGCTTTATTGTCACATATACTCAATGAATACAGTGAAAAATTTATACACTGCCCCTTACAGCATCATCTTAGGTACAAAGGTAACAAGGTACAGACACTTCAGTTACAAGATTGTGGAAAGTAGAGGAATAAAATACCCAGCATTGCGGAAATAAAAGTTCAAGACAGCAGTCCTCCAACCCATACCACGTTGGCACCTAGAATCCAGTGTGCACTAGTCACTGGCTCCAGAGGGTACCAGGCTTCTCCTCGTGGATCATGAGGCTGGGAGATCACTCCAGGCCAACATGCTGGGCTGACGACATTACACCGGGCTGAGAGCACACTATGCCAGGGGTGGCTGCCCTGGGAGGCCACTGCACCAGGCCAGGAGGTTGCTGTGCTAAGCCAGTTGGTTGTCACAGGAGGCTGCTACACCAGGCCGAGAGGCCCATACGCTAGGCCGAGAGGCTGCCACACCAGGCCGAGAGGCCCCTACGTCAGGCAGAGAGGCACCTATGCCAGGCCGAGAGGCCCCTACGCCAGGCCGAGAGGCCCCTACGCCAGGCCGAGAAGCCCCTATGCCAGGCCGAGAGGCCCCCACATCAGGCCAAGAGGCCTCTATGCCAGGCCGAGAGGCTGCCACACCAGGCCGAGAGGCCTCCACACCAGGCCGAGAAGCCCCTAGCCAGGTTGAGAGGCCCCTATGCCAGGCTGAGAGGCCCCTACACCTGGCCGAAATGCTGCCACACCAGGCCGAGAGACCCCTATGTCATGCCGAGAGGCTGCCACGCGAGGCTGGGAAGTCACCATGCTATACCATGCTGGGAGGCCACAACAGGAAACTGCTTTAGCAAGGCTGGGAGTTGTTGGAGGCTGGGAGAGAAGGGAAAAAACACACCAGGAAGACAAAAAGAAGAAGAAAAGAAGAAGAACAGGGGGAGCAGCCAAGCTCCAGGTAAAGTGTCCTACTCTGCAACTATCCACTTGCAGAAGAAGCAACACGCTGCCCCAGTGGTTAACACTGTTGCCTCACAATGTCAGGGGCCTGGGGTCGATTCCACCTTCGGGTGACTGTCTGTGTGGAGTTTGCACATTCTCCCTGTGTCTTTGTGGGTTTCCTCTGGGTGCTCTGGTCTCCTCCCAAAGTCTAAAGATGTGCAGGCTAGGTGGATTGGCCATAGTAAATTGCCTGTAGTGCTCAGGTTAAATGGATCAGCCACAGGAAATACAGGGGTACAGGAATGGGATGACGTGAGTCTGAGTGGGATACTCTAGAGAGGGTTGGTGTAGACGTGAGGGGCTGAATGGCCTGCTTCCACTCTGTAGGGGATTCTATGATGGGCCAAATAGCCTACTTCTTCTCCCACATCTATATCGTGCGTTGGGTTAAGTTTTGATCAATCGCATTGAGAGGCGAGAGAACAATGATGCATTTCTCCAAACTTTGATTGTAACACAACACAATTTAAGAATATTTGGAAAGGAAGATTGAAGCAAATTGGCCAGCCTCGAGGGACTCATGCCTAAAGCAGGCCTGACTCATACTGTGGCTTAGCACTGGTAAACCACTGAGTGCTGACATGCATTTTGTTAATACCACATGGATGAGGAATTTTAGGAGCCTTGATATGAGCTTACTTGTTTCACAATTAAATTTTGTCCTCGTCACTACATGACAGATGGTTGAAGCATTGCCTATTGATGCAATGCCAACATGGATTGTTGTTTATTGAATTTTTAAATTCAACATTAGATGTTAAAAATGATAGATATAAATACTGAATACATTGTATCAGCTCTTTTCAGACAGTGTTGTCACCCAAGCTACGTTATTTTCCAGTGTGTACACTCATTATGAAATTAAACTCTTCCCGATTTACTGATAAAGTCAGTTAGATGAATTCATTAAAATCTGAAACTTTTTAATGATATCCCTATGCCAACACACATGAGCATATATGACTATGATAAAAACGGATCTTGCATCCATATTGAAGCAAGTAGAGCTCTGAGGAGCTTGACAGTGTAGACGCCACCATTGTGGGGGAGTCTGAGAATCAGGGGGCACAGTTTGGAGGTGAGAAGGAATTTCTTCTCTCCGATAATTGCTCGAATTTACACTGCTCTTCCTTAGCGAGAGAGGGGAGACTGGGTCACTGAACACATTCAAGTCTTACTTAATGATAGATTTTTGGCGGACATGGGAATGTAGAGAATCATGGGGGACAGGCAGAAAAGCAGAGTTAAGCTTCAATCAGATCAGCCATGGTCTTAATGAATGGGGGAGCAGGCTTGATGGATCAAATGGCCTGATCCTACTTTTAATTTGTATGTCCTTACGCTCACAACCACAGGTCACAAAGCACTTAGCAGTCAATGAAATCATTGTGTAACGTATAATCAATGTTATAACATGGGACACAAACGTGCACTCCACGTGAGATTCTCACTCCTTGGAAAATCAGCACATATATTCACTCATAAGTTGAATGCTTAATGGTGTTAGTTTATTTGTGCTCATGGTCACAGATATAACCTGGGCACAGATTTAAAATGGTTGCACAAAATTGAAATGGCTACAGAAAATGATAAGATCTAACAGGTTGAAATAAAAGGGAAAATTAATGAACAATTTTATGAAAAGCAGCTGCTTTGCCTACTTCTGGTAAGGACAAACTTCACTGATACCTCTGTCAGTTTACCTCCAGCAAGTAAACATCTCACCCAATAAAAACCGAAAGAACTGCGGATGCTGTAAATCAGGAACAAAAACAAAGTTGTTGGAAAAGCTCAGAGGAAGGGTCACCAGACCCAAAAAGTTAACTCTGTTTTCCCCTTCACAGATGCTGCCTGACCTGCTGAGCTTCCAGCAACTTTTGTTTTTGAAACATCTCACCAAATTCAGTTCAAAAATCCCTTTAACTATGGTCGCACAGAAGTGACTGGCTCTTGAGGTTGTAATTTTATTCTCCACGTGATCATTGGGGGTTTCTCCTCTGTGAGCTCTCCTTCAAGAAGCTGGGTGAGATCTTCTTCCTTTGACTGCAGTGCTGGTCATAGACAATCATAGAATCCCTTGTGTGCAGAAATAGGCCATTCAGCCCATTGAATCTGCACCAACCCTCCATAGAGCATCCCACCCAGACCCAGCCGCAGTCCCCTCAACTCTGTCCTCAAAACCCTGCATTTCCCCTGGCCAATCCACCTCACCTGCACATCTTTGGACTGTGGGAGGAAACCAGTGTCCAGAGGAAACCCACACAGACACAGGGAGAATGTGCAAAATCGATGCAGTCACACAAGCCTGGAATCGATCCCAGGTTCGTGTTGCCTTGAGGCAGCAATGTTAACCACTGAGCCACTGTGCTGCCCAAGTCTCTGATATGTTCAAGTATTTGTACTCTATATTTCCACAAAATGGATTCAGTTCATCACATTATAAAGATACCATTGTCCCAGTGAACCATAAGGCTGCACTTTCATTAGAAAGAGGTGACAAGGGGTGGTTTAACCTGAAGTTTAACACCCCCAAGGTAAGGGGAGATGTTGAGAAGGCAGCAATGTCACGATAATCTCAGCTGGTGCAGGAGGTGAACCTGTGCTCTTGGCATCACTCCAAATCACAAAACAGCCTTCTGGCCAATTGAGCTAACTGATCCACATTATCAACAACAGAAATTGCTGGAGAAACTCAGCAGATCTGGCAGCATCTGTGCAGAGAAAACAGTGTTCACATTTCGAGTCCAGTGCTTCTTCTGCACTGAACTTGAAACATGTTTTTCTCCCCAAAGATGCTGCCAGAACTGTTGAGTTTCTCTAGCAATTTATGTATTTGTTTCAGATTATACTTCCATTGTCACATTGAAAAGGCACATGAAAGCATAGGCACGGTGATGTTTGGGACATTAACTGCTAATGTGCCATCAAGTGAGAGCAGAAAGGGTGGATATAAAGTGCCCAAAATTGGAGAAATGAACAATAACTCAGTTTTATGTCACTTACATTCTTATCTTTCTCCCTTTTGTTTCTACACTAATACTCGTTTTGATTTTCTTTCCAAACAGACAATAGCCAAACAAACATTGCTAGGATTAATCCAAAAAAGGTCTGTTGGATTAGACGCTGTGTGTGAAAACCTGGAGATGCTCCCAGCTATAGAGTCATAGAACTGTACAGTATGGAAACAGACCCTTCGGTCCATCTCATCCATACCAACCAGATATCCCAAATTAACCTTGTCCCACTTGCCAGAACTTGGCCCATTTCCCATAGAGTCATAAAGTCCCTTTGCCAGAGGTGATCAGATTTTAGGTAGAACAGAGAAATGTAACCCTAACCCTAACTGACCCATTTCAGATTTCCTACTCAGATTTATATGGCTCTCTTTTGTTGACTTTCACCTCACTGGATAGAAAATATGCTGGGTACCACTTGAGCAGTTAAAAGAAAGTCCTTCCTGGCCAGGTAGGAATATAATTATGGCTCTTGAAAGCTGGGATTAAACATAGGCACAATTCTCAACAAAGAGATTAATAGCCATGGCATGGTTTCACTATAACAAAGAAGAACAAAGAACAATACAGCACAGGAACAGGCCCTTCGACCCTCCAAGCCTGTGCCAACACATTTTGCTCTTCCATTCTAAAACTGTCTTCACTTGCAGGATCCGCATCCCTCTGTTCCCTTCCCATTTACATATTCATCCAGATGTTTTTTGAATGTTGCAATTGTGTCTGCTCCCCACCACCTCCTCTGGCAGTGTTCCAGGCACTCACCACCCTTTGTGTGAAAAAAGATGCTGTATGCTATTTTGCTTGCTTGTAATTTTCTTCATTCTTTTCCTGCCTTGGTGAACCTATATTGATATAGGCGCCAGGAAATAAGGGGAGGCAGTGCTGTGGTAATTGTAGTAAAATCCTATCTGGTTTACCAATGTCCTTTAATGAAGGAAATCTTCCATCCTTACTCAGTCTGACCTACATTTGACTCCAGAGTCACAGCAACGTGATTGACTCCAGATAGCAATCTGAGCAATAAATATTGTTCTAGCCCATGATGCCTTCATTCCATGAAAGAATTGCAAAAATTCTCTGGTATGTTGTTCCAATAAATATGTAAACTAGCAGCAGAACCAAGATTTATAATTGCTCCATCAGATAATGTGATGGCCTCGTGTTATAACTGCCAAAATCCTAATTACAGATTTTGATTGAAATCAAATTCCACCATCTAGCATGGCAGGATTTGAATCCAGGTCTCCAGAACCTTTCCTGGATCTCTGGATTAATAATCTAGTGATAAAACCCAGGAAATACACAACAGGGTCAGTTAAAAATGAGACAGAAAGGAAATTAATGAGAAACTGGCATGGATTAAGAAGGAACAGAATAAGTTTGATGGACAGAATGGTCTACTGTTATTCTTTACAGCAAACAAAACTCAATAGCAGTTTGAATTATGTTGTAACGTGGTTGAGTCCACCTTTTTAAAGGGAAATTATGTGGACTGGCATTTGCTGATTCTTGCCCACAGAACCAAAATATGAAACTGACAGTAGTCAATTGCTCATAACACATAATATTGAAGGCTGATAATGTTGATATACATTCACAGTGTGAGATGAGAGAGACCTACCTGATTGTTGTGCTTTTCTGGGAGATGGCATGAGATGCCACATCATTAAAAAACCCATTCTAATTGGAACAGCTTTAATGAGAGATTTCAATGATACAGCTATTTTATCGCATGTGATCATTCTGTCCAATCAGTTGAAAATATTACATTGGTGTTCGAACCTTCAAGGTAGATGCACACAGCTGTAGAAAAAAAAGAAACACACATTTAGATTGCATCTTTTACAGCCTCAGAGCATCCCAAAGTGTTCTACAACAAAATTCGAAATTTTGAGTGTAGAGTCACTGCACTACATGTTTGAACCATGGTCTCAATCATGGGCAATCTTTTGATTGTGACCGTAGCTACATGTGATCACAGTAACTCAAGAAAATAGGATGACAAAAGAAGATGAAAAAGAAATGAAATAGTTTGCATCATGATTGAAAGTGGAAGAAAGCAGAAAGAATAGCTCTAGCAGAGCAGAAAGAAAGGGAAGCAATAGCCCTGGAAGAACAACAAAAGAAAAAGAAAGGATGGCCCTAGCAGAAGAAAGGGGAAAAGAGAGAGAAGAAAGGGAGAAAGAAAGAGTTTTGAACTTTGGAGGCCAGAACTGAAAACTCATGGTGGACTGAAAAGGGCGGAGTTGGAGGTGAAAGTAGGAGTAGTAATGAGGACAGTGATCGGGGACATCTCATATTATTAATGAGGAATTTAGTTGCATTGACAAAACATCATTAAACAAACAGAAGGTAAAGTCAAGGATATTTCCTGTTTTGATTCTCCCAATTGTTCAACACTTATTATTCAACTTCCAATTGCTCAACACTTCATTCAGGCTGAGACCCTAGAGCAGGGCTCAGTGCAAGCTGAGTCAGAGAGGGCTGTGATCAAAGTACGGTGATGTGGTCAGACTGCACCTTGAGTACACTTCTGATCTCCAAACTACAAAAGACACATTCAGGCACTGGAGAACATGCTAAGAGATGACTTAAGTGATACCCGGTGTCCAAGGCTGAGTCATTTGTGACACACATGAAAACATAATTGGTTGTCAGAGGTTAATTATTGCAGAAGTAAATTGCTAACATTGAAATTCTTTTTGGCAATATCCTTAACCCAACCACTGGAGGTAATTTGATAGATGGTGTTCGCTCTGCAGTAAACTCAGGGATGGGTCTGATCACTGACGAACGTCTCGTGCTCATTTCTGTTTTTAAATCCTACAATTCAAAAAAAAACAGCCTGTGAAGAGCACTCAGGTTAACCAGTGACAACGTTCAGACTTAGGCTAACTATTGGAAAATTCATGTTGCATTAAAATAATTGAAAGTGGCAATGACAAAAAAAAAGACTCAAACATATTCTTCTGATGGCAGCCCATCACTGAATCTACCGCCATCAAAGTTTCAGGAATAACAAAGACTTAAGTGGTCCAGACAGATTAACACTTCGCCACAAGAGTAGGTTAGAGGCTTGATAATTCATATAACCTTCTGACCTTTCATAGTCTTTTTGTGCAATCTATATGATTCAAGTCAGGAGTGCAAAACACTAAAACTATTTGTTCAGGGAATGGTCACATCAGCACTCTAGAAGTTTGATTCTAAATGGAGAAAAGAATTTATTTCTTCAGTGCTCTTACCTCTGAACTTATTACTGAACCAAGAGGATACAACGGCCGGAAATTTGTATTATCTGCAGCATGCGCTGTAGTAACTCCATGAATTGATTTTGCCAGCAGACATCGCTCCGCAGAGAACTAGAATTCACTTGATTGGCTGAATGCCCTCTTTCTGTGTCTAATGACTCTCTGGTCACAACATTACAGGATGTTTCTAGAGGATAGTTTCCCTATATTTGTGCCAATGCCTTCAGAGGTTGTGATACTTAGCAGCGGTGCACAATTGTCATTGTCGGAGTTTTTCTTTAAATTCTGAAGAGGGGAAAGGAATACAGTCTGATTAAAAGTGGAAATGTGCCCTGGAACCTCTGAGCAATTTATCATGAACACTGACAGAGCAGCATGAAAGAAAATTCATTTTACAAAACGGAAAACAATACAAGCACGTGGGTGATTCTGAGGAGTATACAGGTTCACTGTCATCAATACCTGCATCAGCCAGACCTGAAAGTATAATATTCATGTCGAATTCTGCAGGTGCTGCATTCAATACTGTACAAAGCAGTGCACAAAACAGCAGGAGTCAGGGCTAGATTTCACCCCGAAGGCCTGAACTGCTCCACGTGAATGCATGTACTCAAAAACAGTCCGATGATCGAAGGCTTGTTATGCCTCAGTGTCCTGGCCTTCAAATCACTTCCAAATATCATTCACGAGTCACTATGTTGCTCCAAAGCTACTGGATTTGGTCTTTCAAAGACCCAATTTTAACTCCCCACATGTGAGTAGCTGGATTAAAATCAGACTGTTGAAACCTGAGCATTTCTTAATTTACATCCCAGCACCAATATTTAATTTGTTTGCAAAAGGTGTGACATTATAGAAAAACCTGTAGTTATATTCACATATATATAAAATAGATATATTTTGTATAATACATAAACAGGTATATTGATATATATTGCTTCCAAGTCTCTTTTGGTTGGCCAAGTGGCTAAATTCAGGAGGAGTTATTGCAGCAGAAAAGTACATTTAAAACATTTATGATCCTAATTAATGAATTGAAAACAATACAGATGGCTGGTTAGATAATGCCCTGCATCTGGTGTGAGTATATTATGGCTTTAAGTCGTGTATGTTGTCCTGTTTTACATAGAGATCAACAGTGAGTGTTGGAAGGGTTTGGTGGAACTTACAGGAGCAGGGGAGGCTGTTTTAGTTGTCAGGACGATGTGAGCAGTCGCTGGTGGCGGTGTGGGGAGGTGCAGGAAGTGGGAGTGTTGACATTCTGATTGTTGGACCTGTCCACCAAAAGCAGAGTAAATGCTGTGCTCAGGTGCATCTTATGTGTGTCTGCAAAGCTCAAGGGTCTCCAGTGATGTGCAACTGTGATCGACAGCCACTGAGATGTGAAATGATGTGGTGCCTGGGAGCCATTCCATGGCTGTAAACCCAGATCTGTTCTGTCCTTGTAACTGCTCCTGCGTGCAGTGATAGGTTTTTTTATCTTCAGGTATAAATACCTGATAAAGAGGTACTTATGCCAGCTCAGATAAAATAAGAATGAGACACAGAGAACGTAGTCCTGAAAAGTTCAATAAACTTTTTGTTATAAACCCTGGTACCTGCGCAGCAATATGGTTGACTCTTAACTGCTCTTTGGGCAATTAAGGATGGGCAATAAATACTGACTTAAGTAGAGATGCCCACATTCTATGAGCAAAGTCAAAAAAAATTGCAATCACAGGCATTTAACATGTCCAGTCTCAAGCTAAACAATTTGGATGTAACTGCCGTACATTTTACTGCAGTGTGTCATGCTGCAAGAGTTCCCAGTAAGATGGAGACTAAGGTCTTTATAACATCAGGACACATGCTGTGATATGATGATGACATTGTGTAAATGCCCCTTAAAGGTACACTGCAAACTATGCATGAGAGAGAGCATGCAGAGAACAACAATGTGGGACTCAGAATCCATCTCCAGTTTCTGCTTCAAAAATAGTGGACAGAGGGCATCTCTATCACAAACAACCTGCAACATTGGGCAAAAGTCTCAGTTATTGTATGGTCCAGTAAATCCTGTGACAGTTGGTCTTCCAGATTGCTCCCTAACATCTCTACTGATTAATCACATCATCTTTCTAGATTGCACCTCACTGCTGTTCAATGTCTATCACATTGCACATCTTATTCAACTGGACATTACAATGCTCAAAATTAATAGAAATTTCAATAATTGAAATCATAAGAAACAGAAACAGAAGGTTCTAGATAAATTCAGCAAGTCTGGCAGCATGCATGGGGAGATAAGTAAAGGTTTTTTTTATTCATTCACAGGGTGAGGTCATCATTGGCTAGGCCAGCATTTATTATCCATCCCTAATTGCCCAGAGGGCAGTTAAGAACTGACCACATTGCTGTTGGTCTAGAGTCATGTGTAGGCCAGACTAGGTAAGGATGGTAGATTTCCTTCCCTAAAGGACATTAGCGAAACAAATGGGTTTTCCTGACAATTGATTCATGTTCATCTTTAGATTCTTAATTTCAGTTTTTTTAGTTGAAATCAAATTCCATCATCTGCCATGATAGGGTTAGAACCTGGGTCTCCGCTTTACTAGTCCAGCAATAATACAACTAGGCCATTGCCTTTCCAAATTAATGCTTAGAGTTCAGCATTAACTCTTTGGAATTAACTCACAAACAGTTATCTCTATCAAACTTAATGTTCTTGCATTCAGTTTTAAGGGAATCAGCAAACAAGCCTTTTGTTTTTCTTGAGACTAAATGCACACAAGGAAATAATGAACCTTGCTCCTTCAAATGTATTCAGAGTCTGGATAACTTGGGAGGTGGATATAGAATGCATGGGGGCCATACTTTGCTGTGCATGAGCTGAGACAACTGTAAGTGTGCAACAGAGGTCAAAGATCACTCTTAAATAGATTGGATGAAATGTCTTTTGCTGCATTTGGCAATTGTGTTATGGATTGCAGAGGAGAAAATGAAAATCTGTGGGTGAGGACCGCAAGCAGGTAACAATTTCTGTTCATGTCCAGGTGATACACCATTGCTTAGAGGAGAAGCAGCTTATTGATGCCTGGCAGCAGGCAATAATAAAGATTTTCAAATCCTGGAAACAATTACAAACAGGTCCCTTATCCTGTTCCCCACTACACGTACAGTCCACAGTTAGGGGCATAGTGTGGGGTCAGGAGATGTAAAGTTACTCTCTCATCTTGAGGCTTTGTAACTGTGGGAGAAAAATACAGAGGTCATTGAGGGGTTAAGATCAGGAAATGCCTTGGCAACTCGCTTCAGTGAAAAGAGACGTATCTTCGGCAACTTTTTCAATATATTAACAACACTGTGGCCCAGCACACTGTGATCCTGGTAAATGCTAGATTCTGTTGATTATTGATGCTTGGCAAAATAAAGGCAATTAATTGGTGACTTTCTCCCATTAGGGAATGGCTGACTTATAACACAGTAAAGAGTTGCATTGAGAGTCAGTTAAATACAGTTGAAAACATGACCAGTCTCGTCATTAAAGTCAATGCCTCAGGAGAAATGACTCAAATTCCATCTAGTTTCCTATGGTTCAGTGGTCAGGCTATGTCACCTTGTAACTATTTATTTAAAAACACTAAAAAGCTTGTGTGGTTTGTGTGAAATACAGAATAGAATGACTGTGGTTAACTGATGAAGGTACTTCCTTTGGTTGTGTTTATTCATTCTCAATTTGGAGAATTTAAAGAGGCATCCGAGTCCTATTGGAATGTGTTGCGTCCATCTATTGGCTATAAAATGAGTGCAAAACCTAATCAGTTTACCACTGATTCCCAAACTGCTCAGTCATTGGTCCGAGTGCAAATTTGAGAGTCCCTTTTTAGGCAGCCCAACAGACGCCTATAATTAGCTTTATTCCGCTTGAGTGTGTGAATTGTTGAAGAGCTTTTTTGCAAAATTAGTCACCAGGAACCCTAACTGTCTCTCTCAGCTCTGCAGATCCTGTGGCCTGCTGAGTTCAGGAAAAAGACGTTTCTCGTTTCACAAAAAAGTAGTAAAAATAGCATTTTTTCTGCAGAGCTGAGAAGATCAGGCATGGTCTTTTGAATTTGGCAGCTTTAAAGATCTCAACCCCTCCGCTCCCCTGCTCCGCACACTCTTGTTTGTGCCTGAACCAAACTCCAATGCCCAGAACACATCTGAGAGATGCTGCTGGTGTGGGAAAATAAGAAGAAAACATGGGTATATAACATCTGTGGTTATGAGCAGTACTGTTTTATGTCTCATGGCAGGTATGACAGGATGCCTTTAAAAGACACTCTCATATAGTCATCACCGTGTCATGACATGTGACTTGTAGGTATAAAGATTTCGTACTCTATCTTACCTGAAAGTACTTAAGGCATGGCACTTTACTGGAAGCATGCTGCTCTTTTGTAAACGAACAGCTTAATATTAGACAGATGCTTATATGCCTCAGGTATGTAATGTTTGTACACACACTAAGCTGTAATAAATATCTGTTGGATTCTTCAATACTATCCACTCCTAGTTTCTTATGTTAGGGGAGATGACATAAGCATTGCCCATCCACACTTCTTCAGAAGAGTAAGCAAGTTCGGCACATCCACAATGATTCTTACCAATTTTTATAGCTGCACCATGGAAAGCGTTCTATCTGTGTGCATTACAGCTTGGTACGGCAACTGCTCTGCCCGGGACCACAAGAAACTACAGAAAGTTGTGAACGCAGCCCAGTCTATCACACAAACCAGCCTTCCTTCCAATGACTCCTATACTTCCGGCTGCCCTAGGAAAGCAGCCAACATAATCAAAGATCCATCCAACCCTGGTTGTAATCTCCTCCACCCTCTTCTGTCAGGAAGAAGATACAAAAGTTTGAAAACATATACCAACAGATTCAACAGCAGCTTCGTCTCCACTGTTATCAGACTTATGAACGGACCTCTCATATATTAGAGTTGATCTTTCTCTGCACCTTCTCTGTAGCTGTAGCACTATATCCTACATTCTGTTCTATTACCCTGGTGTACTTATATAAGGTATGGTTTGTCTGGATAGCACGCAAAACAAAACTTTTCACTGTGTCTCCGTACATGTGACAATAATAAATCAAACCAAATCAACTTAGGTAAAACACCCAGTGGGAGGCAAAAATGCATCATAATCCTATGGATGTGAATAATTTTAAGGCCAACACACATTTGAAGAGAAATCTGAGGGCAATGAGAATTAAAGCCAAATCAGAACCATATTGCTAAGCTAATAGTTCCTGTTTAACTTATTTTTATATATGATAAAGTTTATTTTATTATACATAGTAAAACCTTGTCAACAGTTTTATAGGTTAAAATGAGATTTTTTAATTTCTTCTGAAACTTAATGGTGCTTAACTGGATTGAAACAAAAAGTCTTGTAATACTAAACAGAAACGTCAACATAGATGATAAATTCAAGTGGGGGTAGAGGCAACATACGATGACAAGCTATTTCCCAGGTAACCGATATCTCTGGTTCTATTCTTATGAGGTGCATTTTGTTTTGTCACTCTTACTTAGACTCAGGGGGAGTGATGGAGGAAACAGGTGTCAACCATGAACAGAGAAATTCTAAAAATGCCATGAACAATTTGCACAAATATCTTTGAACGAGGCATTTCAAAATATCTGTGGAAACTATTTTAGCAACTTCACAACTTTCGCCACTGTTTGCCTTTTGACCTTTTGTCTTTTTGACATAGTTTGAACAGAGAATTGGTGTGTTGATGAGATGAAGAATGCAAACTAGCTCTTCTGAGCACAGTCCTGTGGGCAGATCAGAGTCACTGATCAGCATTACAACTGATTGACAAGTTTCAAGCTCTGAACGAGCCCATTGAAGAGGTCACAAGAAGATCAAACACCATTGTATTAAAATACAATATAAACCTACCTGAAGATGTAAATTGAAAACAACTGATACAGCTCCTTTTTGTAAAAAAAAGTTCAGATAGGCGTATTGATCACTTAAAAGAGCAGACTATTGAAGATCTAAATGCTATTTCCTATGTCCTTACCCAATCATTCTGACGATTGTTGCAATGGTGAAAATCAAAGGCCAATGAGGAAAATAAATCACTTCATTGTAAAATAATAAAATTCAAGAAAACCCCAAATGTCATGCCACTCTATGTGAAAGAACGCGAAAGAATCAAACCTTCTTCTGAACACGTAAAGACACGTTTGACAGCTATGGGACTGCTACTGTAACATTTCAACTTCAGTGCCAATCTCACCTGTCATCTTCGCAACTAGTTCTGGGTCCAATTGACCCAGAGGGTTCAGTCGTAACAACCACAATACTGTTCGTGTTTGCCATCATCATGCTACTGAAATTGATAGCCACTTTCAAGAATCTGTACAAGTGCAGAATAATATAGAAACATTATATTTCCTAAGAATGAGACTCGGCTTCAAGTCATTGAGCAAAAGGAAAGTTTCTTATTCTCTGTGCAAAAGCCCTTGAGAAAGTTGAACTGCATTAATTGAGGTGTAAATGGGTTTTAACAGAGTACTAATTTTATAAATACAGCTGAACAGCCTCACTGTCCTCATAAATGTAAATCCTCACTTATGATATAAAACAGTACATGTACTTTATGGTAACCTGTTAAATTGTTATTTCTGATATCTTAGCTTCTCTCTCAGTCTAATCATAAACATTTATTTCCCTACCTGTACTATATAAATTGCAATTATAAAGGTTCAATGCTTTTAACTTGGTTTTCTGTCAGTGCAAATACTTTAATGTGATTGGCTGCTTCCCTGGTTGGAGGCTATCACTGATGCTGACACCGTATGGCTCTATTGACCTGTTCCCCGATATAAATTGCCGTCAGCAAATAGGAATCAAAATGTTTCAGAGCAATCACTAAATTGTTGTAGGCAGCTTTCACTAAAAATAACAGTGAGTCTTGTTCCTTTCTTGCTGATCACAGAATTCATTCCATTAATGTCTGCAGCTTATTTATAAATATACCAAGACAAGATCTAGACATCAGACTGAGGACCACGTGTGTGATGTAACCTGTACACCTCTGTCCAAGTGGTTTTTTTTAATCCCACGATCTGTAAATCCTTCCTTACTATGGTTTGCCTGTACTGCTCGCAAACAAAGCTTCTCACTGTACTTAGGTACACGTGGCAATCAATCAATCAATGGTAATGGCTTAGAACATAGAACATAGAACATAGAACAGCACACCACAGCGCAGGCCCTTCGACCCACGATGTTGTGCAGACCTATTATCCTGCTAACATCAATCTACCCTGCATACCCTACATTTTACTATCCTCCGTGTGTCTATCCAAGAGTCGCTTAAAAGTCTCTAAAGTATCTGACTCCACTACCACGGCCGGCAGCGCATTCCACACGCCCACCACTCTCTGTGTAAAGAACCTACCTCTGATATCTCCCCGATACCTTCCTCCAATCATCTTAAAATTATGCCCCCTCATAATAGTCATTTCTGCCCTGGGAAATAGTCTCTGACTATCCACTTTATCTATGCCTCTCATCATCTTGTAAACCTCTATCAAGTCACCTCTCATCCTTCTTTGCTCCAATGAAAAAAGCCCTAGCTCCCTCAACCTTTCCTCGTAAGACCTGCCCTCCAGTCCAGGCAGCATCCTGGTAAATCTCCTCTGCACCCTGTCTAAAGCTTCCACATCTTTCTTGTAATGAGGTGACCAGAACTGGACACAGGTATCCATCCACCCCCATGTGCATGTAGGTGACCATTACCCTGAGGTGTGCAAGGTTTTCTGAGATCGTTCTGCGCTGTACAGCCCAAGTTTTGTCGAGGTGAATCGCTGATCCCACAGCAGACCTGATCTGGTTGCCAATGACCTTAGACAGGATTTTGTAGTTTGCATTCAGCATTGAAATTGCCAATTTCTAATTTCTTCCCTTTACCCCTTCCATTTGTAGCTAAGGGTGATGACACCTTTCTCCTTAGATTTGCACACGCTACCTGACAGAAGCATGCTGTTGTACATGTTCAGTCAATTAAGTCCCACAGGTCTGAATACCATTCAGCTGGTAAGCTGTCACTTCTGGGAGTTCTATTCTTTTCTAAGGAGGGCCTTGATCAGCTTGTCCAGAGATAACGGCTGGTCTAGCCTCTCTTGCATTCTGATGTCTAAGACTTTTGTGATGGAGAACAGGAATGATCAAGATGCTGTGTTGTCTATGGGTTTCGTGTCTTACAATCTGGTGGAAAAGGATTTGCTGATCCTCAGGATGTCAGACTGAGATGATGTTACCAAGCCATCTTCTTCCTTCAGGCTGCACAGAGCTCTCCTTGTAAGTCTTCTGAAGAAGAAATGCCAGCACGTCCCGTGCTGCTCCACAGTGCAGACCCAGGACTAGAAGATTATTTTGGAGGCCTCCAAGGTATAGAATAAGGCTTGCTGGCTCTTCACTTCCTGGAGATCCTCCGTGACATCGACCCCCAATGTTTGCAACAGGAATAGCTTCTCCAGGTTTTTCTGGAGTTTGGACAGTTTTCCCCCCCTCTCTCTCTCTCTCTCTCTCTTGCCTTCTGAACAGCTTTGGGGATAAAGAACCTCATGATGTTCCCCTGAGCAACTCTCAAAGCCATTTTTAAAATACTTTTAGATTATGAAGTATCCAATATCAGATCTTCCAAGGTCTTATCACTGAGTGAGTTCCTTGTGTGGCTGAAAAATTGCATCCTCTTTGGGCTGAGGTAGCCGTCATATCCTAAGCAAACTTTTGAGTTAAAACAGTAAGCTAAGTGCAACATTTGAAATAAGGTCTATCAGTTGCAACTTGCCTTGTGAGAGAGTTATTGCAACTAATGTTTGTAAACTCATTCATGGCCAGGATTTATTGCCCATCCCAATTTCCTAGAGTGTAACAACATTGCTGTGGGTCTACATTCACATGGAGTTAAAGATAGGGAATTTCCTTTTATGACGGGCATTGGTGAATGACAGGGAGTTCCATGACAATTGAAGTGGTTACAATAGGCCATTTTTAAAAACTTAACTCCAATTTTACCATCTGCCATGGATAGGATTTGAATCGATGCCCTTAGGACGTTTTGAATGACTAATAAAGTAAAATCATGACTACATCACCATGTTCCCCTAGGTTCATTGGTTTAACAGGGAGCACACTATTAGACAATCAAAGAAGGATAGCAAATATTAAGGATACAGGTGAAACACTCTTAGTACAGTGTGTGCAGTTTTGGTCTCCTTATCTAAGCAAGACTATTGTTATGATTAATGGAATGCAGTAAAAATTTTTTGGTCAGTTTATTAGATAAGTCTGAATAAAAAGGGTCAGTATTCTCTAACATTTCAAAGAATCAGAAGTGATCCAATGAAAACTTACAGAACACTGACATGGTGTGACAGGACAGATGTAGATAGGTTGGTTCACCTGGTTGCTAATTCTAGAACCAGAAGACATGGTCTCCTCAGATCAAGACAAATTTCTTGACTCAGTAGGTTTTGAATCTTTGGAACTCTCTACCCCAGTGGGCTGGGGAAGACGTTATGCACCAGATAGAGATCAGTAGGTTCCTGGATATGAATGACATTAGGAGATATGGGGATAGCGGGAAAGATGGAGTTGAAGTAGATGATCAGCCATGATCTGTTTGAATGAGAGAGTAGGCTTGATGGGCCAAATGGCCCACTCATGCTCCTATTTCCTATTTCCCTATGAAACGATGTACTCTCAGAATAAGAGATAAAGTATGGCACAGTGTGTCGCATGTATCAGTCATTGAATGCCAGGGGTTTGAAGAAATATTTTATCGCCTGGTTTCGCTCCAGCAATTCCAGATTTTCTGAGACATTGGTGACAAAATCTCAAAAGTGTCACTTGGCCTTTTGAATGTTTGCTCCTTTTCATTTCTCGGTGTGACTAGGAAAACAATAATGAGCAACCTGAAGGAAACAGTCAGTCAGCAACACAGCCATCATGTAGTCCTGACCCTAATCACCACTTCAAAGCAGCTTCCTGAGGCAGGATTCTATCATTTGATAAGACAACAACACAATTAAATAAATAGTTCCTGTCAAAATTATCAGATAATTGGAGAAGCTGCTTTAATTAGAAATACCAATCAATATTCATTAGGCCAGAGGAATTGAGAAAATGGCTTCTATGCAGATCTGGGATGGGTATCATCGTTAGAATTGAACCAAAGCTAAGCAGCCCACTGAGGTCATTCCTACAGAGAACCAATTAATAGTGGTCTCATTGTTTTTTTTTCCCCTTGGCCAATTAATATTTAAAAGCCCAATAATGATATTTATGAACAGACTTAACAGTATTGTACATCTGATCTATTCCAGTATCTATCCCTTGACTGTTTTGCTTTCATTGTCCTAGTTATTTATTTTTAATAAAACTATCCTCAGCACCAAAGTTTCCTCAGTACTGTATGCATTAATTGGTTAGCATTGCGTAGCATTTCTGCACTTGTCAAGGAACTGTCCGGTCTCATCAGCTAGAGTTTCTGAAGTCAGCCTTAAAGTCAGAGGTCAAATATAGATCAAAGCTCTCTTTACTCCACCCTGTAAGTGTTCCTCATTCTGAATTTTACACGGACATCACTCAGTGACACATTTCCGTCTCATCAATTTCTATGCCCTAACCGAGTGAAATTAAATTTTTAAAAATTCATCATTTTCATGTTACAGTACAAACTCGATTTGATGTAGATCATTTATTATGTAATTATTGGCATCTTAGCTGATGATTCCCGAAAAGGGAGCGGCTGGTGTAAGCTGCATTGTCTCCATGGCAATGCTTTTACCTCAGAATGTGAGGATTGTGGGTTCAAGACCCGGTACAGATCAATGCTTCAATGTGTTACTGGGAAAAGGCTGCACTGTCGGAGGTGCTGCTTTTCAGGTAAGACATTGAAACTGCTCTTTCCAGTGGATATAAATGTTCCAATGTTGATCTCTCAATCAGATTATCCTATTGCTGTTTGCTGAACAAATTTGCTGTCATGCCTCCCTTCCTTTCGTTACAACATTCAACCATAATTATTGGCTTTGAGGGATCTTTGGATTTTTTAAAAAATTCATTCTCAGAATGATGGTGTTGCTGGATAGGAGAGCATTTATTACCTATTCCTAGCTTGACAAATCAACCACATTGTTGTGGGTCTGGAGTCACAGGTGGGCCAGACCAGGTAAGAACGGCAGTTTCCAAAACCAGATTTCTTTCCCTGACCTCTTAACAAATTCATGGTCATCATGAGACTCTTAATTCCAGATGGTTATTGAATTCAAATTCCACCATCTACCACGGCAGGATTTGTACCCAGTGCCCAAGTTGTTATCTGAGTCCATGGACTAATAGTCCAGTGATAATGCCACTAGGCCATCACCTCCCTTTCATACTGCCAAATGTGTTATACTAGTGCAATTTCTTTCTCTCCGAAATAGAGAGAGCACATGACGATGTTGTAGAACTGGGTGTGACAATATAATTTAAATCTAGTATATTTAGTTTCAATTAATTCATTAATGTCCAAAATGAAAAGACAATGGTAACTGTGAAATTAATCAAAGTACCCTAAAAAATAGATCACAAATATCCTTTAGAGGAGAAAATCTGACATCCTTACCTGATCTGGCTGATATGTGACTCTAGTCCCACGGCAATATGATTGACTCTTACACAACCTTTGAGACAGTTGAGCAAAACACTCAGCTGTATTCAGGAAGGCAGCTCAGCAACACTTTCATAAGGGTTTTAGGGATGAATCATAAATTCTGACATTGTTAGCAATGTCTATAACACCATAAGACATAGGAAAAACCCTTCACTCTCAACATCCTTAGGGTTACCATTGACCAGAAACTCAACTGGACTCACAATATAAATACAATGGCTACAAGATCATGCCAGAGGCTATGATTACTGTAGTGAGTATCTCACCTCTTGACTCCCCAAAGCCTGTCCACCATCTACAGGTCGGGAGCGTGAGGGACTACTTCCCACTTGCTCGGACGGGTGCAGCTCCAATAACACTCAAGAAGTTTGACACCATCCAGGGCAAAGCAGCCCGCTTGATTGGCACTACATCCACAAACATCCACTCCCTCCACCACCGATACTCAGTAGCAGCAGTGTGTACTATCTATAAGATGCCTGCAGAAAATCACCAGAGATCCTTGGACATCACCTTCCAAACTCACAGACAACTCACTATCCTGATTTGGAAATATATCACTGTTCCTCCAGTGTCGCTGGGTCATTATCCTGGAATTCTTTCTCTAACAGGATTGTGGGGTACCTATAGCACTTGGACTGAAGTGGTTCAAGTACTCAAGACCAAAATCCAAGACCAGAGGATATGGTCTCAGATGGTGTCACCAGTTTAAGACTGAATTAAGGAGGAATCTCTTCTCTCAGAGAGCTGTGAGCCTTTGGAAATCTTTGCCACAGAGAGCTGTGGGGAAAGAGTCCTTGTGTATATTTAAGGCTGAGATGGATAGATTCTTGATCAGTCGGGGAATCAATTGTTATGAGGAAAGGGCAGCAAAGTGGATCAGTCATGATCTTACTGAATGACAAAGCTGCCTCAAGGGGCCGGACAGCCTTCTCCTGTTCCTCACTCAGAGATAGTAAGAACTGCTGATGCTGGAGTCAGAGATAACACAGTGTGGAGCTGGAGGAAGACAGCAGGTCAGGCAGCATCAGAAGAACAGGAGAGTTGACGTTTTGGGTCGGGACCCTTCTGTAGAAATGGCAAGAAGGGTCCTGACCCGAAATGTCAAGTTTCCTGTTCCTCTGATGCTGCCTGGCCTGCTGTGTTCCTCCAGCTCCACACTGTGCTATCTCTTCTCCAGTTCCTATTTCTTATGGTTTGATAGTCTTGAGGTAGCTCACCGCCACCTTTTCCAGGGAATTTACAGATGGGCAATAAATACTGGCCAGACAGCAACACCCACATCCCGCAATACAATTTTTTAAAAAAGGCCATTCAGCCCATTAAATCTGTTCTGCTATTCAGTAAGAACTTGGTTGATCTGATTACCCCCAACTCTACCTTCTTTCCTTTTCCCCATAACCCTTGATTCCCTTACTGATTAAAAATCTGTCTAAGATCTGTCTACATCCCAAGAAAGAATACAAAAAGCATCAAATTTATATTTTAATTTCTGAACTTCATATAGGATATCTGGCTAAAAGGAGCCACATCTGAAAAATGACAAACACAGTAAAGATTGTGGGAGAATTTAACTGAAAAAGAGATAAAGCTGGAATGTTTAACTCATTCTCTCTTCTCAACACCATCATATCTTCATTTTCTTTCCATCTTTAAGATTATTATTGAGGTCATTCACAACATCGATTTTTACTTTTTAAGTTTACATTCACTACAATTCTGAACTTTAAACCACTGCTGGGAGCACAGGAAGTTTTTGATAAAGTGATATGTATAATTATCAGAGATGATAGGTACTGCAGATGCTGGAGAATCCGAGATAACAAGGTGTGGAGCTGGATGAACACAGCAGGCCAAGCAGCATCATAGGAGCAGGAAAGCTTGGTGTTTCAGGCCTAGACCCTTCATCAGTCTTTTTTCCTGTTCCAAAGTTATTGTCCAGAGACTATTTCGTGAAGAGTTCAACACAGAAGGATTTGTTGAATGTACTACTTCATATTTTTAACACCTTTCAATGAAAGGAGCAACTTAATAATGCTGATTGCATGACTACCTATGACCACATAATGACAGAATCTTTCTCATTTACTCTGGGAGTTGGTAGCCTGTCCAACACAGACAGATAATGGCTTCCAGTCACTCAGGCTTGTTAACCTTTTTTTATGGTTTCATGAGAAAAGAAAGCAACATTTGATGGGAATTTATTCACTTTTCATGTGCGTCAAAAGCCTCTCTTTTCCAGTGGACACCTATATAGAGGTGACCATAGTGCGCTGTCTTTGCCTCTCTAAGCTGCCATCCTCCCCAAAAGAGCTAACATTAAACCTCAAGATAAACCGAAAGAACTGCGGATGCTAGGAGCAAAAACACAGGTGCTGGAAAAGCTCAGCAGGTCTGGCAGCATCTGTGAAGGCAAAAAAAGCGGAGTTAACGTTTTGGGTCTGGTGACCCTTCCTCAGAACTTACATCTCAATATTTATTTGACTGGTTTTCCAAATGTCTTTTCAAGATAGGTCAGTCCAATTATGAGCAAGTCATCAGTAGATCACATTGGATGAGGAAACTGAATCACAACTCATTCCAAACAAACAGAGGCCACTCGGTCCATCGCGCCTGCACCAGCTGTTTAAACAAGTATTGTTACCTGCTTTCCTGCTTTCTCTCTATAGGGGCAGCATGGTGGCTCTGTGGTTAGCATTGCTGCCTCACAGCGCCAGCAACCTGGGTTTGATTCCACCCACGGGTGACTGTCTGTGTGGAGTTTGCACATTCTCCCTGTGTCTGCGTGGGTTTCCTCTGGGTGCTCTGGTTTCCTCCCACAGTCCAAAGATGTGCAGGGCAGGTAAATTGCCCATAGTGTTCAGGGATGTGTAGATTAGGCCAGTTGCAGTGGAATGTGGGATGGTGTGAGGTTTGGTGTGGACTTGTTGGGCCAAAGGGCCTGTTTCCACACTGTAGGGGTTCTATGATTCATGCACATCATTTATATCTAACTAATTATCCAATGCCCCTCTTGAACATTACAATTGAACCTGCCTCCACCACACTTCCAGGTAGCGCAGTCCATATTCTAACTACTCACTGAGTGAAGAACTTTTTTTCTCAGATCTCCCTTGCTTCTTTTGCACATCAATTCAAATCTGTTCTTACAAATGGGAACAGTTTCTGCCTATCTACTCGATGTTGCCCACCCATGATTTTGAAAATTTCTACCAAATCTCTTCTCTGTGTTCTTTGCTCCAAGGAAAACCGTCCCACCTTCGGCACCCTATCCTCAGAACTGAAGTTTTTCCATCCTTGGAACCATCCTAGTAGCCATCCTTGTAAATCACTTCTGAACTCTTAAATACAATCACGTATGTCATAGAATGTGACACCCATGAATGTACACAATATTTCAAAACAGGTCTAGCAAGTGTTTTGTACAAGTTCAACATCACTTCTTGTATTTTATGCTCCTATTAATAAAGCAGAGGAGACTGTATGCTTTATTAACTACTCTCTTCACTTGTTGTGCCATCTTCAATGATTTGTGTACATATACGCTGAGTCCCTCTGCTTCTGCACTGCCTTAGCATTGCACGCCCTATTTTAAATTGTCTCTTAACGTTCTTTCTACCAAAGTGCAACACCTCATATTTCTTCATCTGCTACCTGTTCACCCACTCCCTCAACTTGTCAATGCCCTTTTGGAGTTCCACGCTATCCTCCTCACAGTTTACAGTTTTTTCCAATTTTCACGTCATCTGCAAACTTAGAAATTGTCCCCTGCACACGGAGATAAGCAAGGGCCCCCAGTAATGACCCCAGGTGAACCCCAGTACAAACTTTCCTCCAACCTGAAAAGTATCTGTTGACCATTAGTCTCTGTTTCCTACCACCTGGCCAATTTTATCTCAAAGTTGCTACCGTCTCTTCTTTCCCAAAAGCTATAATTTTCTTCACAAGTCTGTTGTGTAGCAATATATCAAGTGCCTTCTGGAAATCCATAGTTGCCATATCAACAGTGAAACTGCAGTAAGGTATTTTGAGCTTTTATAGAGTTTCATATACTTCAGCATCAGCGATTATTTTAATTTTTAAGGCTAGTAATTCGCTCTCAGGTTATATACATTTTTTCCAACTTTTAAAAATCAGGAAGAGCATATAATACATGATTCAATTGATTTTGGACATATTACACTATTGCCCAAATCAAAATGAAGCCCCTTGTGTTGCATTTCAGTTTGGGCAATTGATAACTATTCTCCGAAAATTCAGTTTACAGCATACTGCCCAATCAGTCAAGGCTGAAGAAGCAGGGATTGGATGGTCAATATCAGGGAACATAATGTAATTTCCTATCTTTAAAAAAAAAAGTGTTTTTTTAAGACAATACTCTCCCTCCAGATATTAGTCTGGTAAACTTTCTCAGAATCATCTTCAAAGAATTCACATTTGTTACAAAGTATGGTGACCAACACTGCGCCCAGTACTTCAGACATTATCTCAACAGTATCCTATGAAACTGAAGCATAACCTCCTTCCACCACTGATGATCAGTGACAGTAATGTGTACCATCTACAAGATACACTGCAGTAACTCACCAAATTTCCTTGAAATTGACCTTCAAAATCATGACATCTACCAGCTAGAAGAATGGCAGTTGCATGGGAATTCTTCCAACTTAGAGATTCTCTCCAAGTCACAAATCATCCTGAACCATCAGTTCCTTCAATGTTAGTAGGAACTGCCGATGCTGGAGAATCTGAGATAACAAGGTGTGGAGCTGGATGAACACAACAGGCCAAGCAGCATCAGAAGAGCCGGAAAGCTGACGTTTCGGGTTGAGACCCTTCTTCAGAAATGGGGGAGGGAAAGGGGATTTTGAAATAAATTGGGAGAGAGGTGGAGGCTGATAGAAGATGGATAAAGGAGAAGGTAGGTGGAGAGGAGACAGACAGGTCAAAGAGGCAGGGTTGGAGCCAGTAAAGGTGAATGTAGGTGGGGTGTTAGGGAGGGGATATGTCGGTCCAGGGAGGACTGACAGATCAAGGAGGCGGGATGAGGTTAGTGGGCAGGAGATGGGGGTGGAGCTTGAGGTGGGAGGAATGGTTAGGAAGGCGGGGACGAGCTGGGCTGGTTTTGGGATGCGGTCAGGGGAGGGGAAATTTTGAAGCTTGTGAAGTCCACCTTGATACCCTTGGACTGCAGGGTTCTCAAGCGAAATATGAGATGCTGTTCCTGCAGCTTTTGGGTGGCATCATTGTGGCAATGCAGAAGGCCCAGGATGGACATGTCGTCCAAGGAGTGGGAGGGGGAATTGAACGATGCTGCTTGGCCTGCTGTGTTCATCCAGCTCTATACCTTGTTATCTCAGTTCCTTCACTGTCCCTGGATCAAAATCTTGGAACTTGCTCCCTGACAGTTCTGTGGGTGTTCAAAGATCTCAAGGACTTCAACAGTTCAAGTCGGTAGCTTGCCTCCACCTTCCCAGGGCAATTACAGGAGGCAACAAATACTGGCCTGGCCAGCGAGATCTGTATCCCTTAAGCAAATGATAACTTCATGAATCATTCTCAGTGTCACGGAATCATTGAACTTAAAATCTTCTCTGAAATTCCAGCTCAATTGTGGTACATTGCGGAGAATGATGCATGTGGGAACTCTGAATATTTTGAGACCTGTCATTTCTGCTGGAAACGTCATATTCATTCTTCATCTGTAATGACAAACAACTATGTGGAACATCTTGTTGTTTTGATGTAGCTCGACCATTGGTTTTCCTTGATTTATCACAACGTCGGTGGCAACTTGACACTCTCTGAAAACATTTGAACTGCCTTCTTGAACTGATTATAAGACCTGAAGAGTGTTGTTTACAGTACTGCTAAATACCAGTCAGTGGGCATAGCCATTTGTGAAATGCCTTGTTACTCAGAATCTGACCCTGGAATATATTGCACCAATCTGCTACAATTCAGGAAGAAAATTTCTGCCAGGCAATTCATCTTATCAATATTTATCAGAAAAGGAAACATTATAATGTGCAGTAATGTTGTGGAAATCAGTACAAGGCTGATAGAGGTTGAATTCTCATCCTTGCTTTCAAATCTCAACATTTTTATTTTGTAAATTAAGGGGATCTGCATTTTGCAACATGGTGTATCTATTTGTATACTTTAATGTGCATAATTGAGCAACACCTATACTATTTTAGGCCTTATTTTAATTTTAAAGACTGACCTAATAATGTTCTGGTTTAAGACTAGTTATTTTGTTTACATCACCAAGTTGCCATTTAATTTTGGAGGATGTTAATTAATTATAATGAGTTAATGCAACTGAGCGGGATGTGGAATGTTGCATCTCATCTGCTGCCCTCTCAGACTCAGTTACTGTAACTGATGTTAGGTTCAAAGGTAAGACTTGTCTTAAAGTTATTATTTAAGATTCTATTGGTAAGTGCTTCTTTATGCAAGAACAACCACCACAATTTGAACGGTATTTAATTGGACACGAAAATGTTAAAGAAGTGTATGCCATACACCTTTCCAAAAATCAGGCTATCTCTCAGCATTTCACAAGTGATAAAGCTCCATGGAAGTTGAATCATTGTTGTAATATGGAAATGTGACAGTCAATTTGCACACAGCAATTTTAATTGAACCACTATATGGTGATAACCAGGAATCTATTTTAGTGATGTCAAATGAGGCACTTGTGAGTTCAAGGCTGAAAAGACTTGTGCCAAGAGCTGGAAAATGAGATTAGAATGGTTAGGGTTGTTGTTTTTGACTGGGATAGACATGATGGGCTGAAGGGACTTTTCCTGTGCTTGAGATTTCTATGACTCTATAAACACTGGCTGGAACACTGGTTGTAATCCCTCTGCCCTTCATTAAAAGAGGGAAGTAGTTGATAGTAACAATACAGGAATGTTCTCTATTTAATATTTAACTACTGTTCTGACTTTAGGAAGGGAAAATCAACAGGGGCTACAGAGTCATAGAGATGTACTGCATGGAAACAGACTCCTTGGTTCAAGTCTTCCATGCCAACCAGAGAAACCCAAACTAATCTAGTCCTATTTGCCAGAATTTAGTCCGTATCCATCTAAACCTCTCCTATTCATGTACCTATTCAAACGTCTTTTAAATGCTGTATTGTACCAGCATCCACCACTTTCTCTGGCAGCTTGTTCCATACACACACCACCCTGTGTGTGAAAAAATTGCCCCTTCGGTCCCTTTTAAATCTTTCTCCTCTCACCTTAAACCAATGCCCCTTAGTTTTCCTGAAATGTGCTAATTGGAATTATTCATTTCACCTGAAAAAAGAGATTGTGCATAAAACTTAAAATCATATAGATATATCATTGAGCATTGTGACACATCATTGTACATCTTTATTGTATATTGCTTTCTTCTATTTATAAACTGACCACAATACTTACATGATAAACAGCATTGCCCCCTTACTCGTTAGCCTTGAATTAAGGTGACTGTTGAGATCTGCAGATGGTGAATTAGGAAAGGTGACACAGGTGCAGCACTCTGTTTAGAACGAACTGGTATTATTTCTCACAACGTTAGCAGTAATATCAAAACAAGAAAATCCCATTTATAATGTGTTTTAAAACATGACCAAGTCCTATTGAACTTTTTCAGATTCCATTCCATTACATATAGCAACTCCAGGATCAGTCATCCAAAACCCTTTTGTCTCAAATAACAAAGAATCACTTTCCTTTAACTGCCCAGAGGTGAATTGGGAAGATTGTCGACATCCATCTTGCTATTTATGAAAATTCATAGGCGCTTGCTATGCCTGACATTTTAGAAAATTTAATTTGAATAATTCATACTATGTTTAATGGAACTCCTTGGGATGTTTCAATTCACACTGTCGATATTCAAAAGAAGAGAGACTTTCTAATTAATGTTTCCCTGTGCTGCCAGTTCTAGAAATATCTATTTACAGACATATTTCCAGAGACAGACTGTTCACGTTTCTTATATTGTCAGAAAGTTGTGAGTTCAAGACACAGAATCACTGAACAGTATGGTACAGAAGGAGGCCATACAGCCTCTCATGTCTGCACTGGCTCTCTGAGTATCTTAATCAATGCCAGTCTCCTGCTTTTTCATTGTAACCCTGCACATTGGTTCTATTTAAATAATCATCCAATGTCCTCATGAACGGATCAGTTGAAACTTCCTTCACTACACTTCCACGTCTTGCCATCAATACCCTAAATTCTTGCTTTGTGAAAATATTCTTTTCTTCTCATCTTATATTTGCATCTTTTGCAAAACACTGTAAAATTTGTTCTCTCTGGTTCTCAATCTATTTGAGTGGGAATGGATTCCCCCAGTGTACTTTCTCAGTGCCCCTCACAACTGTGAAAACTTCTGTCAAATCTCCTCTACAGGAAAATAGTCCCATTATCTCCAATCTATTGATGTGATTGAAATATCTTATCCCTGGATCCATTCTTTGCAGCACTGCCTCCTATTCATTCATATCCTTCCTGTAATATACACTGGTAGCAGTGGGATTTGAACCTAAGACTTGATCAAGATAGGTAGAGGCCTCCTAGCCCAGAGGTAGGGACATTACCACTGCACCACAAAAGCCCCTCTGTTGGCATGTTCTGCACTGTTCTACTAAAAGTTTACAATTCTCTCAAGTTTTGAGTTGTCCAGGAACTCCACTGCAAACATTCTTTGAACTTGAAAAATACCCATGACCTATTATTATGTTTTTTTTATCCCTATCCCCATTCCTCCACTCAATTCTGTATCCACTCACTCCAAGACTTCAAGGCTAACACTGCTGTGCAGGACTAATGAAGTGCTGCTCTGTTCATTGTTTTTCAGATGAGACTTTAAACTAACTGCTATCCATTCTCACAGGGTAGCAAGGTGGTTCAGTATTTAGCATAACTGCCTCACAGCACCAGGGACCCAGGTTCAATTTCAGCCTCAAGTGAGTGTCTGCATGGAGCTTGCATATTCCCCCTGTAACTGTGTGGTTTCCTCCCACAGTCCCTCAAGATGTGCAGACTAGGTGGAGTAGCCATGCTAAATTGCCTACAACATTCAGGGATATGTAGGTGGAGTAGCCAGGGGAAATGCTGGGTTATGGTGGAGGTGGGGTGAAGTCTAGGTGGGATAGGTTCCAAGGGTTGATGTGAACTTGGTGTGAATGGTCTTTTTCCACACTGTAGAGATTCTATGATATAAATTATTTCATAGTATTCATTTCACAAAAGAGCAAAGGAATAATCTAAAATATCCAAACCAATGTTTATCCCTTAATCAGCATCAGCACAGCAGGTCATTATCACATTGCTGTTTGAGGGAGCTTGACAAATCAGCTGCTGATTTTCCTACATCTCTATGGTGACTACTTTTTTATTGGCTGTAAAATGTCTTGGAATTTTCACGGATGTGATAAGTGCTATAAAACCCTAAGATTTTTCTTTTCTCCATACTGAGTTGACAGTAGCAGTACTGTGTGTGCAAAGCATCTAATTTGGGTAATTGAATAGGTATTTCTGATGAATGGAGCATTTTTCTGTTTGGCATCTGAGAACAGACTTTGTGAATATATATTTTATGAAGGCTCTGGCAGTGTGCCTGTGGTTTCCTGATATTCCAGGCTGATATCTGATGTACTCACCACCAGGAATATTTAGTGGAAGGTTGTCCCTCTCATGCTTCCTGAAACTTTTTACAATGAATCTCCATTTTGAGGCGGCCCGTCAGTGAGTGGTGGGAGTGGCTTGGCTAGTGAAGGGCACGACTTGTGAGACCCTAATTGTATGCTCAGTCAGGGGGACAGTGCCACTGCACACTAGCCTCGAATCAGTTGCAAGGGTTAGAGCCTGTCATGCATTTCCTTCTGGAATGCGCCTTTGCAAAGGAAGTTTGGAGAGTGATGCAGGGATAGTAAGAACTGCAGATACTGGAGTCAGAGATAACACAGTGTGGAGCTGGAGGAACACAGCAGGCCAGGCAGCATCAGAGGAGCATGAAAGCTCATGTTCCTCGGATGCTGCCTGGCCTGCTGTGTTCCTCCAGTTCCACACTGTGTTATCTCTGGAGAATGATGCAGTGGATTTTGTCAAGGGTTGTCCTGAGCAGTTCCATGACACAGGAATCTGTACTCTACGGTCTGTTCCTGAGACAAACATCAACTGTGCCTGGAGGACCAACAATTTGGTGAAAGATGCTGGTGGGTCTGCCTGAAACTTGTTGGAGTTGACCCTGGCTGAGTGTTACGGACTGGAACATTCTACGATCCTGGACTAAATGCTGGGGGACATACTAAAGCTTGGGTCAGGAACCACCATGAGGCAGTAGGGAAAGACTTCTATCTGACATCTTTCTGCTGAAGATAACTGGGAATTTGTTCAGTTATTGGACCCTCCCGGTGCTTCAAATGTATGTAAATATTGTCTTGTACAAGTAAGAGATGCCTTTGGTTTATTTGCTGATTAGAGAGAAACTCCAATGTTTGTTTGTTTTTTTCATATGCTACTGTACAGAGCCGAACCGTGTTAATGAATATGTATGTATATATCAAGATATTTTTATGAATAAAATATTTTTCATAGAATCCCTACAGCATGGAAACAGGGCTTCAGCCCACAAGTCCATACTGACCCTCAAAGCATCTGACCCAAACCCATCCCCCTAATCTACATATTCCTGAACCCTACAGGTAATTTAGCATGGCCAATCCACCTAACCTGCACATCTTTGGACTGTGGGACGAAACCAGAGCACACGGAGAGAACCCGCACAGACACGGTGAGAACGTGCAAACTCCACACAGACAGTTACCTGAGGGTGGAATCAAACCCAGGTCCCTGGCCCTGTGAGGCAGCAGTGCTAACCACTGAGCTACCATGCTGCCCATGTCACTGTGTTATGTCAGCATCATTCCTAACTTCTCATCCACATAGCTAAATCATAATTCTATTTCTGCCAAGACATGTGACGTTTGAAAGAAAAAAACATCAAGAGCTAAATACTTACAGGAAAATGCCAATGACATTAAACTTCTCAGACAGCATTCCAAAATACAAGGCAGGATTTCCCCTGAGCTGTAGGTCAGAGCTTTTTATATGATTGCATTGCTTAGGGTTTTATGTTGTATATAAGTCTGCATTCCTTTACAAAACATGCATTTTAATGTTCCAAACTGAACAGGTCATTCTCTTTATAATTTTAAACTAACCACTCGCTTTCTGTGAATGGTTATTCCGTTGGCCCATAGTATTGTCTATATTAAAACTAGAAGTGTGCGGGTTCAAGGCAAATTTCTGTCATGTACCAGACATTTGTGTTGTAGCCTGCCCCGACCACCAGCCCATCCTGGGAATTATAATGCAGCCACATGTTTCACCTTTCCACAAACAGGCAGGTTAACTCATTTTCTGTCTTCACACATGCTGCCTGCCCTCTTGAGCATACCTAGTATTTTCTGAATCATAGAATCCCTAGAGTACAGCTAGACGCCATTCAGCCCAATGAGTTTACATTGACCCTGTGAAAAGCATCCCACTCAAACCCATTTCCCACTCTCTCCCCATAACTCCGCATTTCCCATGGCTAATCCACCTGGTCTACAATTCCCTGGATACTACAGGGCAATTTAGCAAGGCCAATTCACCTAACATGCATATGTTTTGACTGTGGGAGTAAACTGGAGCACCGAGAGGAAACAGGCACAGGGAGAATGTACAAATTTCACACAGACAGTCACCCAAGCCTGGAATCGAACGCAGGTCCTGGGCACTGTGAGTCATCAGTACTCACCATCATTTCTCAATCTCCTACGCTCCTGTGGGAAAGTGTCCCAGTTTTCCTAGTCTATTTTTACATCTCAAACCCACCATTCCTGGCATCATTTCTGAGGAAGGGTCTAGGCCCGAAACGTCAAGCTTTCCTGCTCCTATGATGTTGCTTGGCCTGCTGTGTTCATCCAGCTCCACACCTTGTTATCTCTTATTCCTGGCAACATCCTGGTAAGTCTTTTCTGAATCCTCTCCAGTTTAATAATATCCTCCTTATAACAGGGTGACCAGAAGTGCACACAGTACTCCAGAGCTGGCCTCACCAAAGTTCAAAGTTCATTTAAGGCATGGAGCGAAGAGCATAAGAAGCAGGAGTAAGTATCACCCATACAGCCACACAACTCTGCTCCATATTTCCTAAGAACATATGGAATAGGAACAGAACTAGGCTATTTGGCCTCTCGATACTGAACTACTATTCAACATGATCATGACTGATTTGCACAAACTCCTCCTTTGTCCAGTTCATCATAACCCTCAAACATTGATATTTCAAAAGTCTACCTACCTCCTCTTTAAATACTTTCAGTGGTCTAGCCCCCATATTCTCTGAGGGAGAAAATTCCAGACATTCACCACCCCCTGGGACAAGACATTCCTTTGCTACTCACTTTTAAATGAGTGTCTGTTTAGTCCATAATTATGTTCCCTGGTTGGTGTTTCCCTCAGTACTGGAAACAACTCAATATTTACTCCTTAAACTACTTTTCAATAAGGTCATGGCTGATCCTCTGCCTCAACCTAGCCTCTTCACATAACCCTGCATCCTACGGTTCAAGAAGGTGGCTCACTGGTATCTTTACACAGACAACTCGGCTGAGCATAAATGGTAGCTCACAACTCGTGAAAGAATAAATGAAGACAAAAATACCAAAAAAAACCCCTATCTATCTCAGCCCATGACAGAGCACCAACAATCTGCTTGAGTAGAGATTTCCAAAGTTTTATAACCCCCACAGCGAAAATATTTCTCCTCATCTCAGTCCTGAATGATCAATCCTTTATCCTGCTACTGGTCTGGATTCCCCAGGTAAGGATAAAATCTTTTGCTTGTCAATCTCCTTTATTCCACTGGGATTCTTTGGCCTTCTTTATTCCAAATTTGACTTTTTTTCCCCCTAATCTGTCAACTTCTGCTTTTCTGGTTGTCTCAATTTATTGCAAAAAATTTCACAATTGCTTTCGGTGAGATTTGAACTCATAACCCAAGCTAATACCATAACTGCTGTACTACCATAGCCAAATTTACCAAGGCTTACAGCCACAAAGGTTTAGAACTATTGAAGGCTAACATTGCAGACAAAGACCATTTGGTATTTTCTGGTTATTCATAGGTTTTATTCAGGATATCTATCCTGTCAGTCAGCATTAGAACTAGAATTGAAATTTTGACAGAACTCGCAATGAAGTTTATTTTACAGAAAAATCATTTACTCAGTGAGAAGACTGAGTAGTAAAAGGCCTACAGAAACTATTCAAAATGAAATGCCATAAACTACAGGGAACGAGACTCATAATTGCAACTGTAGCAATTTGTGACAAAGTCAGGATTATTCCCCCAACAAAATGCAGAATGGAGGATCATTACAGTAT
Organism: Ginglymostoma cirratum; assembly: GCA_024137785.1. Lineage (NCBI taxonomy): Eukaryota > Metazoa > Chordata > Chondrichthyes > Orectolobiformes > Ginglymostomatidae > Ginglymostoma > Ginglymostoma cirratum. The sequence continues at coordinate 8,158,550 of JAHRHZ010000046.1, forward strand.
ACAAGTTGTCTTCAGAGAACCAATCCTGTTAAATAAAACGAAGAACTGCAGATGCTGGGGATCTAAAACAAACAAAAAACAATAAATCACTGGAGAAACACAAGTCTGGCTGTATCTGTGAAAAGAAAATAACGTTAATATTTCAAGTTCAGTGACCATTCCAGCAGGAATGAACAAAGAAGAAATTACATAATTCCCTCTAGATTTGAAAAAAATTGACCTGTTGAGGCACATTACACATTTAGGTGGAATCTGAACTCAGGACTGCCTGGCTCAAAGGTAGGGACATGACAACTGCACCACAACAACCCTCTCCATGTGCTTTATCTGGCCAGGAGTAATTAAGACACTTAATGGCAATTAGTAAAACCAGTTCAAAGTGGGATTGCAGATATGTTTACTGAATTGTTGCGTTGGGTGTCAACCTGGCAAAAACATCAAACATAACTATTACCATGAACTCAAAGTTTGAGCATAAGTAGGAACATTCTATTACTGTGATTGGAGTAATCACTGACATTTACATTTGTCTCATTTTGTTCCTTAATGCAACCAGTTTAATGCCATAAGTGCTTTTTTTTTCAAATTAAAGGCATCAACCAGTTACAAGTAATTTAAAGTTAACTCTCATTCTATTCAGATTTTAGTCCATAGCCTGTAATTAGTATGACACTTACATTAGCACATGAATAGCCTTGAACTTTTGAGTTAATCTTTTAATCCTTACTCACCTGTTTGACATTTCTTCAAATGTCTGGTTCTTGCCTTTTTTTCTCTTGCTGCTTTTGCATCTGTCTTACTTTTCATTTTGATCGCTGGTCTTTTAGCTCCTATTATTTCTGCCTTCCTCATTTGTTTTTATCAGTTTACCAAATGCCACAGGCTGTTTGATTTTGTAAATTGAACTGACAAGTTCAACTCGATAGTGAGAGAGCTCAGAAGCCAAGAAAATGAACATACTACACAGTAATTCGTGTGTATGGTTATGGATACTTAATTTGTTATAGGAAGGATGTTATTAAACTGAAAAGGGTGCAAAAAAGGATTTACAAGGATGTTACCAAGACTGAAGAGTTTGAGTTATGAGGAGAGGCTGTTTAGTCTTGGGCATTTTTCCCTGGAGCATAGGAGGCTGAGGGGTGACCTTATAGACGTTCATAAAACTACAAGGGACATGGATAGAGTGAATAGCCAAGGTCTTTTCCCCATGCTAGGGAAGTCCAAAGCTAGAGGGCAAAGGTTTAAGGTGAGAGGGGAAAGATTTAAAAGGGACCTTGTGGGCAACATTTTCACACAGACGGTGGTGTGTTTACTGAATGAGCTGCCAGAGGAAGTGGTAGACGCGGATACAAGTATAACAGTTAAAAGACATTTAGACGAGTACATGGATAGGAAAGGTTTAGAGGGATATGGGCCAAAAGCAGGCAAATTGGACTAGTTCAATTCAGGAAACCTGGTCAGAATGGACGAGTTGGGCTGATGGGCCTGTTTCCATGCTGTATGATTCTGTGACTCTAGAGGGGCTGAAAGGCCTACTTCTGTTCCTAAGTCCCTATGTCCTGTGACAGACTGAAGTAGCTAACATTGTTGTTACTGAATCTCCATATTTTTGGGAGACAGTTTATTGGACCTTTTCTTACCAAATCCAATGTGTCTACGTACCTTTTCTGCAAAAACGTACATTTTCACAAACTCCAGGACGCCTTTCCTCCACCAAAGCTGCCAAACCCAAATGGGTACCTTAACTCTGCAATTAGGAGAAACATAAAACCTGCCTCCAGTCCTCACCAGTCACAGTCTCTTAAACTTCTACAGTCCCCATGTTCTACCCCTGCCAACCCTGGAACCTAATGTCATCTATCCATGCCCCATTGCCCCTCATACCACTTTTATCAAATTAGTACTTCCATCCATCAGATGTCACCTACCATTGGAACTAATTAAATTTCCTGAATGAGTGCAACTCTAACAACACTCAAAAAGCTCAAAAACGATTTGGACTTGCTCCCTCCTTGGATTGCACCCTTTCTAATTCTTTGAATATTTACTTCTTACATCACTGACGCACAGTGACAGCAGTGTATACTGGCTACAAGATGCATTTCAGTAACTCACCAGTGCACCTTCCAAACACACATCTTAACCATCCAGAGGGACAGGACAACAAATGAATGGGAACACTGCCGCCTGCAGGTTCCCTTCCAAGTTGCACACCATCCTGACTTGGAAATATATCACCATACTTTCAGGATCACTGCTTCAAAATCCTGAGACTCCCTTTTACCGTCTCCTAACAACATTGTGTGTGCGGTCATAGCTGCAAGATTTGCAAGAAGACAGCTAATCACCAGCTTCTCGGGGGAAATTAGGAATTGGCAATACCTTCTGGCTTAGCCAGTGTTGCCTCAATTCAATGGCCAGTTCCTCCAGGAACTGTAAAGGCATGACATATTGCAGATCCCCACCCTTGCACCACGACAATCAGAGATGCTGGGTTCAGATATGGGTTTTCCAATTTCCCACATCTCTAAACAGAGACTGGGGCAGCATTGCACTGTCAGACGTGCCTTCAGATTTTCAATTGGATACAAAAGATCCCTTGGTGAATTTTAAAAAAGGCACAAGAGTTTCCTCTTGGTGTCTTGAACTATACTTCTCCCTCAACTAATACCACTAAAGCTAATTAACTTGTCATTATCCGATTCCTATTTGTTGGAGCTTCCTGCATGTAAATTGATTACATTAGAACAATTTACTGCACTATTGCATTATATCAATTATCTCAGTACTCAGTAAGGTTCTGAGATCCATTTCACAGTTACATTATTGTTAATAATCAGTGTCAAAATTCCATTAAATGAAGTGCACTTAATTCACTTTTCTATTAACTAAAATCTTGTTATTTTTGACTTAAAGAAGAAAGACTTAAATTTATAACGCACTTTGTCCCATCACCAGAGCTAACATATATAAATGGGGTGTTTGCTGTAATGCAGAAGTTACCCAACCTGTTATGAAAGATGGGATATTCTGCTTGATAAGCTGATCAACCCAATGTTAATGGGAGGTGGATGGGGTATGTTGTACATTGCGTTTCCCCTTCCAATTGTGGGAAAGGTAAGACAGTTTGCCATTCCTGTAATCTCATTATTTACAGTTTTGCTTCACTGACCAAAAGCTGCTCCACTACATTCCGTGATGTAATAATCATTCGGTAAAACATTTTTCTGAGAGAAAGACTTCCCGTACTTTGTGATTTGTGAGAGCTCTGTGCTGATGTTAATGATATGTTTCTTACACTACATTCAAGGAACATAAAGCTTTTATTGTATTCTAGGCACAGCACAGGACTGGTACTGCTTTTAAATAATTACAGGTTGGGTATTTTGATGCTTTTCACCTTTGGCTCGCATCTCCATCAAAAAAATAATTTGTCGGCTGAATGCCAATAGCCATCGTGGATGTTTTCGACTCATGCTCACCAAGTGTGATTGTCACGCTTAATTTAGAGGTTTTCTTTCAAATTATAGTCACCTTGATTTTCTTATCTCACGTCAAGCAATCATGTTAAGGTGTCTTGCAGATCCGTACCACCTCAAGTCTTCAGTGGCACCACCTCCTGCCAAAAATTTTCCAAGCCTTCTCCACTGATAAGCCACCTTCAGTTCTTCAAACGAAGCCGAGTGTTGCAGGACCAGCAACTCATAGCTGAGGCCAGGCAGTAAAATGATAGAAGTAATGAAAGGCAGATCCACCAGCATTTGTGAAGCACTGTGCATTGAGACCCCGACGAAGCTCTCTCATTGGCTAAGCTAGATAGGAAGTTGTGCTGTATGGGGTTGGTTAGCTCAATTGGCTGGATGGTCGGTTTGCAAGACCACCTGCTCAATATAATCCCACGCCTGAGGCATGGTGACCTTCAGAATAAACACGCCACTGAGCTTCCAGTTGCCTGCCACTTCAACATACCGCCTTGTTCTCAGGCCAACGTCTCTGTCTCAGGCTTGCTGTAGCGCTCCAGCGAAGCTCAGGATAAGCTAAAAGAACAGCACCTCATTTTCTGCTGAGGAACTCGACAGCATTTTGGACTTAATATCGAGTCCAATAAATTTCGGGTTTGAGCTTCTTCCATGTTCTTACCCCAACCCCAGTGCACCAGGCCTTGTTATCACATAGTCTGCTATTACACACAATCCATTTTTAGCCACTAACCTTCCCAATTAATAGCTATTCAACCTCCTGGCCTGATCATTATCCATTCCTTTGACTGTCCAACACTCCGTCTCTCTCGTTGGACTCTTTCTCCATCAATTGTTTACTCCTTACCCACTTCCTTCGCTCTATCTTCCGTGTAAGAAAAAACATTTTCCTAACTACCACCAGTTCTGAGGAAGGGTTACTGGACCTTTAACGTTAACTCTGATTTCTCTCCACAGATGCTGTCAGACCTGCTTTTCCAGCAATTTCTGTTTTTGTTAAACTCATCACCAGTAGTCTCTCTCTCATGAGTATGGGGTCATGGCATCTTTATTTTATCGTCCGGTTGTGCGTACGTCCAAAGATGTAAAACTCCTTTTCATGAAACATTGAGAAACAGGTAACTGAGAGCTCTTTGCGAGAGTTCTTACAAAGAAGCATTGTGTATGTGTGAGTATTCATAAGAATATTTGCCAGCAAGATTGCAATTAAAGCAAATGTGGACATTGCTTCATTTAATCTTTTAAATAGCCTGATCTTACTTTGTTATATACCTTCGTATAGGCCAAAAAAGTCCTTAAGTCATCCCTCAGGATATTATTCTCTTAGAAAAGAAGAGAGTTACCCATGTATTAGGAGCAATCTGGAATTTGTGGCTGTGTACTTGTTAAGCCAGCACAGGACTGGTCTTGTCAACATTCTGTATCCACTTGTGAAGAATGGTTCGATCTGGTGAAAGTTCAGAAATGTATTTATGTGCAAATAACAAGCAGAGTACCTAAATTAGAGTAAAAGATTTGCTCTATTGTATAGAAATGAAAAATTAACACTGAATTAAAAGTGACCCATGGCTTCCTCCTTGCGCATTGTGTTTTCCTATAGCCCCCTTCTCCCCATTGACAGTCAAATGAACTAATGTAAAGAGTGAGATAACAAGGTGTAGAGCTGGATGAACACAGCAGGCCAAGCAGCATCAGAAGAGCAGGAAAGCTGACGTTTCGGGCCTAGACCCTTCTTCCAGCTCTACACCTTGTTATCTCAACATCTTAGCAAACCTTCTCTGCACCCTCTCCAAAGCATTCATGCTCTTCTGGTCGTGTGGTGACCAGAACTGTACGCAATATTCCAAATGTGGCCTAGCTGAAGTTTTATACTGCTGTAACATAACTTGCCAAATTGTATATTTGACACCCCAGCTGATGATGGCAACCATGCTGACTGTCTTCTTGACCACCTTATCGAACTGTGTTGCCATTTTCAGCGATCTGTGGACCTGCACTCCAGATCCCTCTGTATTTCAATGCTCCTAAGGGTTCTGTTATTTATTGTATAATTCAAACCTGATTTGTCCAGATTAAACTCCCTCTGCCATTTCTCTGCTTAAATCTGCAGATTATCTATAACCGACTGCATCCTTTCACAATCCTCTTCACTACCTGCAACTTTGCCAACTTTGGTGTCATCATTTTGAGACCTTATAAAGCTCTAGTTAGGGCCCATTTAGAATACTGTGTCCAATTTTGGGCCCCCCACCTCAGGAAGGACATACTGGCACTGGAGCGTGTCCAGCGGAGATTCACACGGATGATCCCTGGAATGGTAGGCCTAACATACGATGAACGGCTGAGGATCCTGGGGTTGTATTCATTAGAGTTTAGAAGGTTGAGGGGAGATCTAATAGAAACTTACAAGATAATGCATGGCTTAGAAAGGGTGGATGCTGGGAAGTTGTTTCCGTTAGGTGGGGATACTAGGACCCGTGGGCACAGCCTTAGAATTAGAGGGGGTCAATTTAGAACGGAAATGAGGAGACATTTCTTCAGCCAGAGAGTGGTGGGCCTGTGGAATTCATTGCCATGGAGCGCGGTGGAGGCCGGGACGTTGAATGTCTTCAAGGCAGAGATTGATAAATTCTTGATCTCGCAAGGAATCAAGGGCTACGGGGAGAGTGCGGGTAAGTGGAGTTGAAATGCCCATCAGCCATGATTAAATGGCGGAGTGGACTCGATGGGCCGAATGGCCTTACTTCCACTCTTATATCTTATGGTCTTATGGTCTTATGGTCTTATCTGCAAACTTACTAATCAGACTACCTACATTTTCTGCCAGGTCATTTTATATATATTACAAATAACAAAGGTCCCAGACGAACGCCACTAGTTACTGATCTCCATTCCGAAAACACCATTCCACCACTACTATCTGTCTTCTATGACCAATCAATTTTGTATCCATCTAGCCAATTCATACCATGAGACCCAATCTTTATGCCAGCCATGAAGTACTTTATTAAATGCCATACTAAAGTCCTTGTAGACAATATCCATTGCCCTTCCCTCACCAATCATTCTTGTCACCTCCACAAAAAACTTAATCAAGTTGGTGAGGCATGACCTTCCTGCACAAATCCATACTGCCTGTCACTAACCAGTCCAATCACTTCCAAATGTGAATAAATCCTATCTCTCAGTATCCTCTCCAACAGCTTCCCCACCACTGACATCAGTGGCCTATGATTATCTGGAATGTTTCTATTTCTCTCCTTAAACAAAGGAACAACATTGGCCATTCTCCAGTCCTCTGGAACTTTGTCTGAGGCCAAAGAGGATGCAAAGATATCTGTTAAGGCCCCAGCTATTTCTTCCATTGCCTTCCACAGTATCCTGGGATAGATCCTGTCTGGCCCTGGGGACTTATCTACCTTACAACATTTTGAGATACCAATCACTTCCTCCTTCATTACATTGACCTGCCTGACAGTATTCACACACCTTTCCCTAACTTCAACATCCCTCACTTCCCTCTTTTTGATGAATACTGATGTAAAGTACTCATTACAGATCTCACCCATTTCCTCTGGCTCCGCACATAACCTCACTCTTTTATCATTCAGTGGGCCTACTCTTTCCCTAGCTACCCCCTTGCTCCTAATATATGTATAAAATGCCTTTGGATTCTCCTTAACCCTGCTGGCCAAGAACATTTCATAGTCCCTTTTAGCGCTCCCAACTCCTTGTTTGAGCTCTTTCCTACTTTCTCTATATTCTTCAAGGATTTTGTTTTTAGTTGCCTAGACCTTAGGTAAGCTTCCTTTTTTTTGACTAAGCTGATAATTGCCCAGTCATCCAAGGTTCTCTAATCCTGCCATTACTGTCCTTCATTTTCGCAGGAACATGCCTGTCACGCACTCTAATCAACTGGTATTTAAAAGATTCCCACATGTCAGATATGGATTTACCCTCAAACATGCACTTCCTAACCATATTCTCCAATTCTTGCCCAATTCAGTTATAGTTGGCCTTCCGCCATTTAACACCTTCATCTGAGATCCACTCTTGCGCTTATCCCTTGGTATCTGAAAGCTTATGTCATTATGGTCACTCTTCTCAAAACGTGGCCCCACTGAAACTCTGATCACCTGGTTGAGCTCATTTCCCAACACCAGGTCCAGTATGGCCCCCTCCTTTGTTGGACTAGCCGCATACTTTTTCAAAAAAAACCCTCCTGGATACATCTAACAAATTGCTCCTCATCCAAACCCCGTGCACGAGAAGAGTCCCAGTCAATATGTGGGATGTTAAATTCACCCACCACAGTAACAGTCTTTTTTCACATCCATACAGAATCTGACTCCATTTCTCTGTGTCTGTGACTGTGTGTCCAGCCTCTAAATTCCTTTCTTTAGTTTCACTGTTTCTCCCATTAAACTTTAAAATAAAGGAGCAGTTATAGGCTATTTGGTCCATTGTGTACACTGTGCCATTCAATGAGATCTTGGCTGATCCAATAATCCTCAACTCCACCTTCCTGCCTTTTCTTCATAACCCTCAATTCCCTTACTGATTAAAAATCTATCTCAGCTTTGAATGTACCTAATGACACAGCCTCTATAGCTCTCTGCAGTAAACAATTCCAGAGATTTGCTACCATCTGAGAGAAGGAAGACCTCTTCATCTTTATCTTAAATAGGTAACCCCTTACTTTGAGATTATGTCCTCTGGTCCTAGACTCTCCGACAAAGGGTGGGAACCTCTCCCCATCTACCCTGTCAAGGCCCCTAAGCATCAAGTATGTTTGAATATGATCATTGCTCAATCTTCTAAATTCTAATGAGTACAGGTACAAAACACTCAACCTCTCCCATAAAAAAAACCCAGCATACAAAGATCAACCTAATCAAACCTCTTGAACTACTTCTGATGCCAATGTGTCTTTCCTTAGGTCAGCAGACCAAAACCGTTCACGGTATTCTAAGCACAATCTAATAACAGCCTTGAATAGTTACAGCAAACCTTCCCTATTTTTATAGTCCATTCCTTTAAAATAAAGGCAAGCATTCTATCTGCCTTCCATATTAACTGATGAACTTGGATGCTAGCTTTTTGATGTTCATGCATAACAAGTCCCAAATCCCTCAGTGCAGCAGATAACTGCAGTCTCACTTGATTTAAATAAGATTCAGCGACTCTATTCTTCCTGCCAAATTGCTTAGCTTTACATTTTCCCATATTATTTATCATCTACCAGGTTTTTAACCCAGCCATATTGTATGTTTATATCCCTCCGAACACTTTTTGTGCCATCCTCACCCTTCATCTTCCAACTGTTTTTGTGTCACCTGCAAGTTCATTGACAGCACTTTCACTTCTATCATCCAAGTCTTTAATATATTGTAAATAATTGTTATCCCTGTGGAACTACACATATAAGTTACCATCCTGAAAACATTCCCCTTATCCCAACTCTCTGTCTTCTATTACCTAGCCAATCCTCTATCCAAGCTAATATCCTATCCTCAATGCCTTGAGCTCTTATTAAGGATCCTTATGTGCACTATCTTACCAAATGCCTTTCAGAAATCTAAATGTATTACATCTACCAGTTCCCCTTTATCTATGCTGCTTGGCATGTCCTCAAGAATTCTAATGAATTTGTCAGTTTAGTCATTTTCCCTTCATAAAGCCACATTGGCTCTGCTTAATTATGTTACATATTACACAATGCTCTGCTTTTTCATTTTAAGATTTAGATTTGAACATATTCCCAATGATAAATGTTAAACTAACTGGATTATAATTGCCTGTTTTTCTTCTCTCTCCCTTTTGATAAAAAGTTGTCATGTTGGCAATTTTTAAAACTTTCCCAATCTTCCAGTTTACCGCTAATCCTTGCCACATTCTATGTTTCTTCTTTGAATTCTGTTTTCTTAAATGTTTAGCAATTGTCTTTTCAGCTCAACTCCTTTCCCAACCCACTCCAATTGACCACACTCTCATTCCTTTATAATTAGCCTGGTTAAGTTTGGCATAATTGTTTGAACAAAGTTGGTATGTGTTTTTCCACACAACCTTACGTCCAAAGTGATCTTCATCAGACCTTGTCACTTACACTTCTTAATGTTAACCTGTCATCATCATATCCACTCACTGAGTGAATCTGAAGCCTACACATTTGATCCATCAATGGCCTTCTGCAATTTCTGTTCATCCCCTTATATAAGGGTAAAGCCACTATAGACCCAGAAGACTGTTCTTGTATCAGAGAGAGACATGACTGATAGTCATTTGACTTGAGGGTTGCTATGTCTCAGTTGAGAGGTAAGGTTGTGAAGTTAGAACTTTCTTGATTACCTCATCTGGTGTGGGAATTGAACCTACACTGCTAGGTGTCTGTCTGCATTACAGACCAGCTGTTCCACCAACTAAACTAACCATCCCCCTACTCTTTCCCCCACATGCCTCCTTGCATTGTCTAACTTCAGAAGCATCCCATTTTAACATTTCACAAAAAGCATTAGTGTTCATATAAAGGTTGACTTAGCTTTTTTTTAATACATAGATTTAAAATTCGATCAAATTCAATGTTATAGACAGGCTACACACGCTGTAGACAGGGCATCAATATTTGTGTAGATTGAAAAATTACTTCTGAGAATATTGGATCGTTGTCTACAGGAAGTATTGGATGGATCAATCTTTGAGAGTTAAATAGCCCAACAGATGCGTTTTATGGATATTATGCCCCAGACATTACAAGGACAGAGTATATACATTGGAATCAGGAAGCAACACTTTAATAGCTCTGTGTTTATCTACCACCATATCCCAAACTAATCACTGAATAAGCCAGGGGAAAGCCAATTGTAAACAGAGTTAAAAGCTACTGGTTGGCACCATTTGTTTTGGTTAAGGATACAAAATGACTGATTTGTCTTCAATGCACACTGAATGGGTAGGAGGGTAATGAATGAGTAGCAAAAGAATAAACTAACCAGTGTCCTGTAATCTCGGAAATGGGCAGTGATTATGCTCTCACAATACATAACATGGGTATTCATCTCAGGAGGAAGAAGACTGACAGATGGTGACAGTAATAGCTCCAGTGGATGGGGGTTAGCAGCAACTCAATAGGCCTATTTCAAAGGGGATTCTTTTCCCTCTCTGTGAAGGATCTTACGTAATGTCGAATGAAGGTTTCTGTGTTAACAATGCTTTTAAATTTAAAAAAACTCACTTCCTGTTATTTATCACACAGACGTTTTATTATTGTTTCACCAATATTTACCTGACCCGCTGAGGTCTTAACCCTAGACAGTATCCAGACAAAACGATTGCCAAGAATTCTACCGATTGTCATAAAGTTATCTCCAAACTATTTACCCAGAGAAATTAACTGTGATTAAATAGCAAGGAGCTTCTGATACAAGTTTTGCCCGTGTCCATTCTTATCTCAGACATTCTTTTACTGCGATTAAAATAAATGTGACAAAGACTACTTTAATGAATTTCTTCACCATCACTTACTTAGATTTAGGTTAACTTGCTTAAATTTCTGGAATGTCTTCAAAACCTTCATTGAATGCATCTTTTCTTTGACTCTGTTTGAAGACAAACTCATGCATATTTGAATCTCACCGGATACATTTGGTGTTGACTGAAATCTGCAGCACATGACTGCAAACAATTATTCATTCTGAAAGAATGCCACTTCCAAATCAATAACTTAAAGCTTGCAGTGTTTGAAAGAATTGAGAGTTCACACATTTAATCAAACACAATCTTTCCTACCTAGCTTTCAAATGTGATATCAAACCAAAGCTCGGTTCGCTTATTCTGTGGCTCAGTTAGATAACAAAGATCCCATCTCGCTATTCAAAGAAGAAGTGTGTTTTACTTGTGCCCCGGGCCAACACTACCCTGATGTCACCAAAAACAGTATAACTTAACACTCTCCTGCTACTATTTATGCATCTTTTGTGTAAAATGGTTGCTGCAATTTTCTGCAAAGACACAGGCTGCAGTTTGAAATAATTAATTGCATACAAAATGAGTCAAGGTATTTATCTTCCCTTTTTCTCAATTATCAGTTTTTCCAACAGAACGATGATGTTCACCAGATGTTCAGCAGAACAGTCAACTAATTGCATAATCAGATAACATTATGGACAAAAATAGAAATTGCTGTAAAGGCTCAGCAGGTCTGGCAGCATCTGTGGAGAGAAATCAGAGTTAATGTTTCAGGTGGAGTGACCCTTCCTTGGAACTGTAACTTTATAGAGAAAGAAGTTAATGATGAACAGTGTGTGATATTATCAGAACTTCAAATGTGTGGAAATCTGAGCATCTTTTATTTTCCTGTTAACTCTAATTCCAATTTAGACACTACACATTTTCTGTGAATGAAGTGCCTCCATGAATTAGAATGTAGGACAAAGATATTAAAATCGTGGGGCACCTTCATTTCACAGGTTTGGGCTGGAATTTCATGTAATATGATTTCAAATTCAAATCACCACCTTTACAAGAAAGCTGACATTCAGACCTCATTTGCCCCTGGCTTTGCAATTAAGGTGCTTTGCACAAGTCCAATAAGCTCGCAACTTATGTAAAATGTAAATTTTGATTACTTGTACTCCCATCATTTTTCTTTTAGCAAATAGCACTTGCATTTGTTGTTCCAAAGATCATTAAAACTTGTTACACCATACCTTCAGCTTGCACTAATTGTAATCAGGTGTCAACAAAATGTCCTAGTGCTGGCCAATAACATATTTCACTCTCCCATTATCATTTATTATTTTAATATTTTGGAACAATTTTGCCTAAAGCTCATCAACAGGCCTGAAAATTGTATCTGTTAGCTTAACCTGCATTGTAGTTCACCTCAGACTTGGTTTTGATAGTTGACATATTATCTGCAGGAATGAAAAAAGATAGAAAGAAGAAAATTACTGCTATTGCTGGACATCTGATGTTAAAATAACTTAAAATTGGGGCCATTTGGAGCCCAAATACATCCATCAAATCAGAATGGGGAGGTTTCAGCAGCATCTGTGCAGGAGTCACCCTCACCCCTCTCACTCCCCCACCCTCAGGCAGGCAAGAGCCCTCTATGTCCTTGACTATCACAGTAGATCACTGAACTATATAGAAAGTAGAGTCAGTAGAAAGGTTCAATCTACTGGAACTGATAAGAGTTTAATGGGTCAGACAAGGAGAAAGGGTTTCAACTTATGATTTATGACTAAAACCACGAGCCACAAGTCTGTTACTAACAAATTCAATGGTGAATTCATCAATTTTGAAAAATAATCTATTCACAGGATGTGGGCATTGCTGACTGGGCTAGCATTATTCCTCATGTTTAATTGCCCTTGAGGAGGGGTAATGAACAGCATTCTTGAGCCATTACTGTCCATGTGGTGTAGGGACCAATAAGGAGGGAGTTCTAGATTTTGCCCCAAAGATTGATGATGTGGTTCCAAGACAGTGTGTTGCACAGCTTGGCGAGGAACTTCATTCAAGTGGTGTGGCTCCCATGCAACTCCTGCTCCTCTAAGTGGTAAAGGTTGCAGGTTTGGAAAGTACTAAGGAGCCTTGGTGAATTTTCATAGTTTTCACAGAATCCCTACAGTGTGGAAACAGGCCCTTCGGCCCAACAAGTCCACAAGCATCCGACCCAGACCCATCCCCCTATAACCCGCCTAAGCTACACATCCCTGAACACTACAGGCTAATCCACCTTACCCTGCACATCTTTGGGCAGTGGGAGGAAACCGGAGCACCCAGAGGAAACCCATGCAGACACGGGGAGAATGTGCAAACTCCACACAGACAGTTGCCCGAGGGTGAAATTGAACCCAGGTCCCTGGCACTGTGAGGCAGCAGTGCTAACCACTGAGCAACTATGCTGCCCTTGGTTGTTGCCATACATTTCCTAAATGGTGCACACTGTTGCTGCCATGTGTGAGTGGTAGAGGGGGTGAATGTTGATGGTGTTAGATGTGACATCAATCAAATGGGCTGCTTTGTCTTGGATGGTGTCAAGCTCCTTGAGTGTTGTTGGAGTTGCATCCATTCAGGCAAATGGGAAACATTCCATCTCGCTCCTGACTTGTGCCTTGTACAAGGTAGACAGGCTGTGGGGAGTCAGGATGTGAATTACTCACTGTAGGACTTCCAGCCTCTCACCTTGTGGTTGTAGTTACGTATGTATATGGTGAGTCCAGTTGGGTTTCTGCTCAATGGTAATCCCAGGATGTGGATAATTACATAGACAGTATCTACAAGTGGAATATATTGCAATATGAAATAGTTAAGGCTAAAAGCATGCGTACATTTAAGGGAAGCGTGGAAAACACTTCAGGGAGAAAAGAGGTTTATGCTGATAGAGTAACATGAAAAGGATAGAAGAAGGTTCCACTTGAGGCATTACCAGACAGCACCAGCTGACATGAATGTGCTATACTTTCTATGTAACATATCATTACACTGTGCATACATTGAAACTGTTTGGAAAAATATTAATTTGAGCAAGTGTTGCCTTTGATATATTTAGTAGTGCCACTGTTCAACAAAGAATATTTGGAAATGAAGACGTGTGACCTGAATTTCCTCATGTTGAGAGATATATTCCTTTTATGTTAATGGAATAAGAGTTATATTTGGCAATAACTTGGAGAGGTACACACAAAAAAGAGAATTTCCCCCATTGCATATTTTTTGGCATACCTCCAGTTGTCGCATGGGGAACATCCTTTCAAGTTGTGAGCAAATTAGCATGTAGCCGCTAAAAAGCTTGTTTCTGGCAGAAGATTCTGGCTGCAGCAGGTTAGAAGAGGAGACCAATATGGAACAGTGCATGTCCCAGTTAGCTCAGTGCCAGAAAACATCGAAGGAATATGCAACAGCTCCATTTGTATTTGCAGTTAAATGCCAACCGAGATGCAATTACGGACCAATCTGCATCTCTACATCCTTGGACGCAGATTCCAGTTCTGATAGCAAAAGGGGAGAAAATAGATAGTGCCCTGCCTAACTGTTTCCAGACCACAGTGAGTGCTCAGGCATGCAGCTATCTCTCGAGGTCTTTTCGGATCTGATAGGTTCTTATCAAGGGGAAATATCTTAAGAAGTACTCAGCACAATTAATAACTTTTTCAATGTAGCAACTGTTATGTTGGCAAATGTTGTTAGCAGGCTCCACCAACTATGTTTCACATACACCTCTGAGAGAAGTTTTTTTTTGTTGGTTTTGCTTCATGAAATATTTACGGATGAAGAAAACCCCATGATCTCATGTTAGGTCATCCGTCCAGAGAGAACCCTAGTATTGAATTATTAAATTATTCCTGGGTTTTTTAGCTGTACTAGCTTATCTGGAAGTCCGTCACACATGTTCACCTATCTCTGTGTAAAGCAGAAATTCTTAATGACGAACCTAAAGTGAACAATTAATTTGACGCTGTGTCCTTTTCTTTCTGATTGTTCAACAAGTGCGGTATTCCAGCAATATTTTTCATAACACTAATATTTTTCAAAGCTCAGTAAACCAAGGCTCATTAGCCTTTCTGTATCATTGCCATCCCAGACATAGAGGTTCAGTCTCATGGGTTTTGCCATCACTGCTTCCAAATCTTCACTCTCTCTCTATTTCTTAGTAATTGGACCTGGAAAGAATCTTCAAGAAGCTATTTGGCTTGTGTTGAGGAAGTAATGTGTACCAGTGTGGCAACAGCCTCAATTTCTATGCATTATAAATGGAGTCAAGCATCTCAATGCATTTCAGAGGAGCATTTATGAAAACAGAAATTTGGCACTGAAACATTTAGTTCTCTAAGAAGTTCGTCAAAGAGGTTGGCTGGATGCAAGTTTTAAAGCAGAAAGATGAGACAGAGAGGACCTGCCATTAATCACTCACTTAAACGCTTCAATTGGCTCAGAGTCGATCGGCCTCTGTTGCTGGTGAAACCCTGCATGGGGGAGGCAATGGCCTAGTGGTATTATCACTGGACGATCTGGGGACCCAGGTTCAAATCCCACCATGGCAGATGGTGGAATTTGATCTCAAGAAAAAGAAAATACCTGGAATTAAGAATCTAATGATGACCGTGAATCCATTGCTGATTGTCTGGAAAAACCCATCTGGTTCACTAAGGCCCTTTAAGGAAGGAAACTGCCATCCTTACCTGGTCTGGTCTACATGTGACTCCAGACCCACAGCAATGTGGTTGACTCTGAACTGCCCTCTGGGCAATTAGGGATGAGAAATAAATGCTGCCTAGCCAGTGATGTCCTCAACACGTTAATGAATTAAAAGAAAATTTAAAGACTGCATTGGCGGGTTGGAAAGTAGGTGGTGACAAAGCATTCAGTGCATTTAATGCGCCCCTACCCTCCAAACCTGCTGATGATTCCATGGATTCAAAGGCAAGAGGGCAAACAAATTGAGTTGATGATTGACATGGCTCTAACCCACAAACTGATCATTTGGAAGGTGAAAATGGAATATTCACCCATTCATTCCATCATCCACTGTGAAAGCAGTTTGTATGTTCTGATTTCCTGCATGCTGTGCTGCTCCAGACCACCAAGGGAGGGGTTTGCAAAATCTTGTCAGTAATTGCCAATGTCAGGATTAACTGTAGCAGAAGATAAATGATCATTACTGCTTTTTGAAAGATGCTTATCTTGTTCCCACTTGCAAAGATGCGTAGTAAATCTCCTGATCTTCAAATAATGAAAACACAGATGCACTCTAAATTACCAGTTAGCATTTTTTTCCCCTTTTAATTGGTACACCGCACAAAATCCCCCTTGGGTTTTGACACAGTCAAATGGTACATCACCACAGATTCTGATGCAGTTTGGAGAAAGCATGGGGCGGACGCATTTTAACTTAAAGTTGTCACAGCTCCCAACCAGGACATTGATTTCAAGTTAAAAGTGAGCAAGTTCTTTGATGAATAAAGAGAGTTCTATAGATTTCAATTGCACACGTGGGTAAGGATAACTACATGATTTTCAATGGGTTGTTTTTCAAGCAGAAGTACTTTCAAATGAATAACTGTGTCATGCAGCGGTGACCTGATGAAAAGGAATGTGATCAACTTAAAAAAAAACACTACAAGGCTTTAAATAAACAGGCTTTCAATCTTAAATTAATTCACCTGAATATCTTGATGGAACCAGTATGCACTGTGGTGAATTGCTACCTGAAGGTATCCACAAATGAGCCATATTACTCATTCCTGCCTTACGGTGTTGTGCATTCTGTGTAGTTCTAGAATAGAATCATAAAATCCCTACAGTGTGGAAACAGGCCAATTGCCCTGACAAGTCTACACCACCTCTCCCACCCAGACCCATCCCCCTACCCTTTCCCTATAATCCTGCATTTGCAGTGGCTAATGCGCCTAACTCACACACTCCTGGACACTACGGGCAATTTAGCATGGCCAATCCACCTAACCTGCACATCTTTGGACAATGGGAAGAAATCGGAGCACCAGGAAGAAACCCACACGGACTTGGGGAGAATGTGCAAACTCTACACAGACAGTTGCCCAAGGGTGGAATCAAACCTGGATCTCTGGCACTGAGAGTTTTCCCTTGCTTCTACACTCAAACCAATAGATGACCAATATATCCAACTTTGTGACACACAGCCTTCCTACATCAATTAGAAAGCAAAAAGACTCATGACCCAATTGGGTGATGCTTAGCTATCATACCTTTCTTTCCCTATTCACATAATCGTAGTAACAAGAGCGGTCCACTTAGCTCTTTCAACTTACTTGGTCACTCAGTAAGATGATCTGATTTTAACCTCAACTCTATATTCCTGCATATCCCTAATAATGTTTCAGCCTCTTGGTAATCAAGAATCTATCTCTGCCTTAAAACTATTTATCGATTCAGCATTCTCAGCTTTTCGAGGCAGGGAACTTAGAAGCTTCACGACCCTCTCAGAGAAAAAAAAAGCTTCCTCATCTCTATTTCAAATGGGCGCCCCCTTATTTTTAAACAATGGATCCCAATTTTAGACTCTAATTTGAATCCTGCAATCACCAGTTTTGCACTTTTTCCCACCTATTTACTGATCCACTATCCTACTGACTTGAATTGAAAGATTTGTCAGCATGAATTCTTAAGGAAACCTGTTTCCTCCCACAAGAGGAAACATTCTTTCAACATTTCAACATCCATCTGATCAAGTCCTCTCAGGATCTGAGGTAATAGGAACTGCAGATGCTGGAGAATCCGAGATAACAAGCTGTAGAGCTGGATGAACACAGCAGGCCAAGCAGCATCATAGGGGCAGGAAAGCTTGACGTTTCGGGCCTAGACCCTTCATCAGAAATGATTTCTGATGAA
>JAHRHZ010000046.1:8176801-8195501 GCA_024137785.1 Ginglymostoma cirratum
TTCATCAGAAATCATTTCTGATGAAGGGTCTAGGCCCGAAACGTCAAGCTTTCCTGCCCCTATGATGCTGCTTGGCCTGCTGTGTTCATCCAGCTCTACAGCTTGTTATCTCAAAGTCCCCTCAGGATCTTATATGTTTCAATTAAGCCACCTTGGCCTCTTTCAAACCCCAGAGAATATAGGCCTAGCCTGCCTAGCCATTCTTCATAAAGCAAACCACTCATTCCAGGTACTGGACTCATTTCTCTGAACTGCCTCCAACATAATAACATCCTTTTTGTAAGTACAGCTACCAGTATTTTCCAAGTTGTTTCAACATTGTCTATATTTTTAATATCTGGTGGTGAGAAATGTCCAAATGATTTTCTCTTGGCTTGCAGCAGTGTCTAGGCAACTATGTTACCTGGAACAGCAAGCTTCCAATAGCGGGCAATGCTTCAATTGATCCTGGGATAAGATGGAGTATGAGACCTGAGGTCACCTGCTGTGATACAGTGATGATATTATGAGCATATCTCTGATCATGTAGACTGATGTATAGTCTGTGATTCATAACACAACCCTCTCTGTCTGGCCTTGAATCAATGCAATAATACAATTTGCAAGTAGTGACGTTTCCATGTATTTGCTACCCATGTCTTTCTTGATGGCAATGATGGCATCTGAGGAACCTTGGTGAATTTCTGAGGTGCCTCATATACTACACACTGCTGCTCCTGAATTACAGTATTGGAGGGACTGGATGTTTGTTGATGCAGTGCCAATCAAGTAGCTGATTGACAAATATTGCCTTGATTCACACTCTGGTCTCATGAACATTGCATTATTCATACAATGTCTGCTTATAAAGGCAATTTCTTACTTCTGTTATTTTATGAAACTACTGCTGGCTAGAATGTGGGCATTACCTGGGGCTGCAGATACCTGAACTAATTGAAAGCTTCTAAACTATAATCACCTTCAGCTGCTGGTGAACATGTTGATTACAAAGCATGGAGGGAAAGTTTATTGAAAGCTCGTTGCAAAATCTGTATAAAGTAATTATTTAATAAGCCATTTCTCCGCTGCATGCTCTCTAATAGTTGTTTGAACAGTGTAAACCACCAATTTTACACTCCTTACAACATATTTACTGATCCACTATCCTATTGATGGGAATTGAATATATTTGTCAGCATGAATTCTTAAGGAAGTATGTGTCTGAATCAATAACACGTGCTAAAATCAGTGATTGACACTGTTAAGATCAGTGAATCGATACAAACATTAAATGGCTTTCAAAAGTTTAATTCTATTTAACAGGAAACTTTCCAGCCAGCTAGTATGTCTGAAAAATAATTATTTTTGCATTAGCTAAATAAATCAGCAAAGCTCAGTAAAAAGATCTTTGTTTAAGGCAAATCGATCCTGCAGCAATAAATCACATCACTGTCAGGTCACCAGAAACACTCTGGTTGAATTTGAGTGGCAGTCGAGATCAAAGCAGCATTAATCCACAACAACTGGACATTGCCATTGATTTCTTGGGGGAGGAAGAAGCTACATGAATCATATGTGGTGAGGATCACAGCCCAGAGACTCCTAGGAAATTCAGGGCATGGTGCAACTGAAGGCCTGAGTCACTAACATGATAATTTCCTCGAAAGAACATTGGAATTCAGGCAACTGATGGCTTATTGAAGTGGCACAAGTTCCCAACAAATTCTAGCTTCAGTATGTATATGTGCACAGATTTACACTTATTCACTTCCTATTGGCAGATAGAAGGTAGGGGGAGAGGGCCAATGACTCGTGGGATTCTATTAACAAATCAGTTTTCTGGCCATGCATGGTTTAATCTCGGCTCTGACATTATGCAAAGTCTCTGGTGCAATTTGAGATTTTGATCACTTCTTTACTTTCATGGATAGATCTTAGGATTCAGTCACAGTTAAATGGATTTCCACAGATTTAAAGCATTCCTATGGAATTATTTACATTTGCCAGACAAGGCTGATGGGGACGTTGTTTAAATATAATAGGCATGGTGTATATGAAATTAGACTAATAATACTGACCCCTGGACTAATGGTGACCATCATGAAATCAGTGGGTTGTTGTGAAAGATACATATAAACGACATGTGTGACGGGATGGATGGAATGTTTGCCAAATTTGCTGATGGCAAAGATAGGTAGGAAAGCAAGTTGTGATGAGGATATAAGGAAGTCACAAAAATTTATAGATAAAGTGAACAAGCAAGATCTGGCAATGGAGTATAATGTGGGAAAAGGTGAAATTGTCCATTGTGGCAAGAAATATTAAAAAAGAAGCATATTATCTAAATGGTGAGAAATTACAGAACTTTGAGGTGGAGCAGGATCTGGGTGCCCAAGTACACAAATCAAAAAGGGTTAATTTTCAGGTACAGGAGGTATTTTACTTTATTTGTGCATGGGATGTGGGCATCTCTGGCTGATCCAGCATTTGGCCTTGAGAAGTCAGTAGTGATCTGCCTTCTAAAGTCATTATAGTTCATATTATGTAGTTGGCTCACAAGATTGCTGTAGAGGAACTTCCAAGATTTTGACCTGGTGAAATACATTTCCAAATCAGGATGGTGAGTATCTTGGAGGGGTATTTGCAAGTAGTGACGTTTCCATGTATTTGCTACCCATGTCTTTCTTGATGGCAATGGTGGCATCTGAGGAACCTTGGTGAATTTCTGAGGTGCCTCATATACTACACACTGCTGCTCCTGAATTACAGTATTGGAGGGACTGGATGTTTGTTGATGCAGTGCCAATCAAGTAGCTGCTTTGTCCTAGATGCTGTCAAACTCCTTGATGGTGTTGGATCTGCCCTTGTTCAGGGTTCAGGGTTGCAGATTCAGGAGGTGAGTTACTGAGTACTGAATTCCTAGCTTCTGACCTGCTCTTGTAGCCACATCATTTATATGGCTCATCCAGTTCAGTTTCTGGTCAGTGGTAACATCCAGAATATTGATGGAAATGTTGAATTAGGAATACTAATAATGTGACAAAATTTATTGTAAGAATATTGTCATTTATTGTGGGCTAAATATTGGAAATGAGGTTAGAATAAATGAATACTTGATGACCAGTCTGAACATGGGCAGCATGATGGCTCAGTGGTTAGCATGGCTGTCTTGCAGCACAAGGGACCTGGGTTCAATTCCATCTTTGGGTGACTGTCTGTGTGAAGTTTAGCCATTCTCCCTATGTCTGTGTGGGTTTCCTCTTGGTGCTCTGATTTCCTCCCACAGTCTGAAGATGTGCAGGTTAGGTGGATTGGCCATGGAAAATGCAGTTACAGGGATGGGGTAGAGGCATGGGTCAGGGTGGGATGCTCTCCTGTGGGTTGGTGTGAACTTGATGGGCTGAATGGCCTGCTTCTGCACTGTAGGAATCCTACAATGGACCAAAATAACCCTTTCCTGGCTGTAAAAACTCTACAGCTGCAGGAGTTGGGTGCTGCACTCCCAGTTTTATAAAGGGCACCAGTGAAACTGCATCTAATTACTGAGTATAGTATTGGTCAACTTATTTAAGGAAGGATGTAAATGTGTTGAAAGCAGTTCGGGGAACGGTGATTATACGAATATCTGAAATATGGGTTTTGTGTGGTGAGGAAAGCTTGGACAAGCGTGACTGATATCAGCTGGTAACTTAGACGACTAAGAGATGACTTGATTAAAACATTTAAGATCCGAACGAGTCTTGATAGGGTAGATTTAGAGAGGATGTTTCATTTTATGGGAGAGTCTAGAACTAAGGACCACTATTTAAAAATAAGGTCACCCACTGAAAACAGAGATGAGGTGAATTTTTCTTATGGAGGGTCGTGACTCTTTAGAAGTTAATTCATGAAAAAGTGGTAGAAGCAGATTCCTTCAATATTCTTAATGCAGAGTTAAATTGAATCTTGTTCAGCAAGGGGTGAAATGTTTTCAGGATGAAGTGAGAATGCGGATTCAAGGTTACAATCAGATCATCCTTAGAACACCACCACCCTCCAGCATGGTCCCCTCTAAGTCATGTGCCATTGTAACATGGAATGAGATGTTCCTTCACTTGTCACTGGGTCAAACTCATAGAACGATCTTTTAATTAGCACTGTGGGTGCACCTACACCATTTGGACTACACTTCAAAAAGTCACACCATTATCTTCTCAGGGATAATTGGTGATAGGCAGCAAATTCCGTGAGCAATTCTTACATGATATGAAAGAACAGAAACAAACTAATGACCCAACAAACATTTCAAACGTTAAAGAAGAGGTAGCTTTTTGAAATCTGAGGAGTTGAGGATGTGAGGAGCTGGCAGAGAAGAGGAGTTGAGGAGTTGAGTCTTGGAACAGATCAACCATGATCTTAATGAATGATGGAGCACACTTCAGGGGGTGAATCTTTGTCTCCCACTCCTGTTTCTTATGTTATTATGAACTGCCAGCCAACATGAGCTAAATATAAAGCAATCTCTATTATAACAAAGAAAAAGTTAGTTCCATAATGTATAATAAACTAAACAATGGTGCAAATACACTGTCTTTGTTTGATCTTGGTGATATTTGCTTCTGCTTTGTTTTAATGTATTCTTTCATGGATGTGGGTATCGTTGCCTATACCTAAGCACTCTGACATTGAATGGCTTATTCATGTTATTTCAGAGGGTATTTAAGAGTTGCTGGGGTCTGGAATCACATGAAAGCCGGTTTTGTCACTTGAAAGATATTAGTTTTGTGGTCAGATTTACTGCGACTAACTTTATATATAAATTGAATTTAAATTCCACCAGCAGTGGCAGTAGAATTTGAACTCACAGAGCATTAGCTGGTGTTTCTTACTTTTCTTCTCAATCACAGTACCACTTCATTACCAACTCCTTTTTCACTAAAAATTAAGATCTTGTATATAATACATAAGAAATCGCATACCACTTAACAAGGTGAGTTTGCAATCTTTACCTCCAACTGAATTTACTTCACGAGTGAAAGAGAAACAAATAATAATAATTTTGGGTTTGCAACTCCCCATGGTGTGAGTTTAAAATGATACAGTTACAAATAAAATCATTTCCCAGATGTTGGATTAGAGGGAAGAAAAAAACATTATCAGCTTTCCTGCTCCTCTGATGCTGCTTGGCCTGCTGTGTTCATCCAGCTCCACACCTTGTTGTCTCTTATTTTCCGTGTTTGGGATAAAGTACAGAGACAGATGAAAACACCTCACTTGTTATGGACCAATTAGTTCAATAATATGTAGGAGCAAGTTCCTGCAGGTGCTGGAATCTGCACTGAAAACAACCAGCACTGGAGCTAACAATGGGTCAGACAGCATCCATGGAGAGAGAGCAAGCTAGTGTTTCGAGCCTAGAAGACTCTTCATCAGAGCTTGCTCTCTCTCCATGGATGCTGTCTGACCCATTATAAACTCCAGTGCTGGTTGTTTTCAATTAGTTCAATAAAGGTGTCCTAGCAACTGACAACCAATCAGAGACTGCCAGCTTCTTGTTCCTAAGAGCTGCTGGTCGAGAGATAAAAGGTACTGCAGATGCTGGAGAATCTGAGATAACAAGGTCTGGAGCTGGATGAACACAGCAGGCCAATAGCATCACAGGAGCAGGAAAGCTTGACGTTTTGGGCCTAGACCCTTCATCAAAAATGGGAGAGGGGAAGGGGGTTCTGAAATAAATAGGGAGAGAGGGGGAGGCGGGTACAAGATGGATAGAGGAGAAGATGGGTGGAGAGGAGACAGACCGGTCAAAGAGGTGGGATGGAGCCAGTAGAGGTCAGAGGTAGGGGGGATAAGGAGGAGATAGGTCAGTCCAGGGAGAACGGACAGGTCAAAGGGGTGGATGAGGTTAGTAGATAGGAAATGGGGGTGCGACTTGAGGTGGGAGGAGGGGATAGGTGAGAGGAAGAACAGGTTAGGGAGGCGGGGATGAGCTGGGCTGATTTTGGGATGCGGTTGGGGGAGGGGAGATTTTGAAGCTTGTGAAATCCACATTGATACCATTGGGCTGCAGGGTTCCCAGGCTGAATATGATTTGCTGTTCCTGCAGCCTTCGGGTGACATCGTTGTGGCACTGCAGGAGGCCCAGGATGGACATGTCGTCTGAGAAATGGGAGGGGGCGTTGAAATGGTTTGCGACTGGGAGGTGCAGTTGTTTATTACAAACCGAGCGCAGGTGTTCTGCAAAGCAGTCCCCAAGCCTCTGCTTGGTTTCCCCGATGTAGAGGAGGCCACAACGGGTACAGTGGATGCAGTATACCACATTGGCAGATGTGCAGGTGAACATCTGCTTGATGTGGATAGTCTTCTTGGAGCCTGGGATTGGGGTGAGGGAGGAGATGTGGGGGCAGGTGTAGCACTTCCTGCAGTTGCAGGGAAAAGTGCCAGGTGTGGTGGGGCTGGAGGGGAGTGTGGAGCAGACATGGGAGTCACGGAGAGAGTAGTCCCTCCGGAAAGCCTCCATTGGGGAGGGAAAAATGTCTTTGATGGTGGGGCCGGACTGCAGATGGCGGAAGAGTCGGAGGATGATGAATTGGATCCGGAGGTTGGTGGGGTGGTATGTGAGGACGGGGTGGGGATTCTTTTTTGGTTGTTATTGCAGGGACGGAGAGTGAGGGATGAGTTGCGGGAAATGCGGGAGACACGGTCGAGGGCATTCTCGACCACTGTGGGGGGGATGTTGCAGTCCTTGAAGAACAAGGACTCCCGTGATGCTGCTTGGCCTGCTGTGTTCATCCAGCTCTACACCTTGTTATCTCAGCTGCTGGTCAAGGCTTGATCTTCGAGGGATTCAACAGCTAACTGTTCCTTTTTCTTCTTCTCCAGCGGTGCGATTCTTGAGGGGCAGGAAATCACGGATATCTGTAGCAGGAACTGAAGGGTAGAAAGGTAGATTTCAGAGGTTACTCTGTTTGATTTTGTGGGCTCGTGATCACAGTTATCTCTTATCAGTAGACAACCATAGGTAGGCAATTTTTAGATAGTTGATTGAGTTTGATAGGAAGCAATGGGTTAGATACAATGCATCATTTACAATGCATCAAGGGGAAACACTTTATTGATCCCTGAAGCTGTTCTGTAAAATTAAGAAGTAAGATAAAGAATGAAGAAGTGAAAATGAAGCAGAAATGAATTTTTAAAAAAAGCAGAGAAGATGGACCTTTACCATTTGGAGTAGTGGGGCGTGTTTTATTTTATTCATTCACAGAATGGGCGCATTGCTGGCTAGGCCAGCATTTATTGCTCATCCCTAATTTCCCAGTGGTCAGTTAATAGTCAACTAAATTGCTGTGGATGGGGAGTTACACATGGACTAGACCAGGTAAGGATGGCAGTTTCCTTCCCTCAATGGCATTAGTGAACCAGATGGGCTTTTCCTGACAATGGATTTCCGGTCATCATGAGACTCTTAATTCCAGACCTTTTTTGAATTTAAATTCTGCCATCTGCTGCGGCAGGATTTGAATTCAGATGCCTAGAATATCAAATGAATTCCTGAATGAAGAGACCAGTGATAATCCCACTAAGGCTGCCACCTCACAGTCTTTTGAGGTCTCGTTGTCTTCTCCCAAGAAGGTGAATTTTCTTTTTCCTGGATCCTCCCTCACTTCATCAAATCCTACCCACTGCTGTGAATAGATCTTATTTTGGGAACTGGCAATCTGTTCTGTGTCAATCAACTGTCTGAACACATTTAGCCAACATCCACGGGCAGCTTCTCTTGATGCCTGGATGACCATTGTCCCCTTGCCTGCCTTCGGCTGCAGGTTAGTTTACCATTCATTCTAAGAACAATACTTTTTGTTTTCCCATGATAACAGGGTACATGGAGCATCCAGACAAATCATTGGTGTTAGTTCAATAGAGCATCATGACTCCTGTTTTTCACACAATCTTTCATTTTGTTTACACGTGCTTGAAATTTGAAAAGATGGTCACTGATGCAATAGTGGTTAAAATGGCATCTCATGCTACTCAGTAAATACTTAGAAAATTCAATTTCAAAGGGATCGCAATTTCCAGCAGTTCTTCCACTTTGATAAGAAATTATCCCTCCTGACTGCTCGTAACTAATTCTTTAAATAGCCTAACTATTTCTAAACTACCTAGTTCACTAATTCTCGATTACACATTGTAGATAAAATACCGAAGTTGCTACAACTGATAATATCAAGCACTGGGTACTTAGTAAACAAACAGCTAACATTTTTAACGTGAAGTCTGACTAATGTTATATGTCAGATCATACCAAGGGCACGGTTTCAGATTTTGAATTTCTTGCTCTATTTCTTCATTCTGCTGGACTATTTTAACCAAAACTTTCTCTGAGGTACTATTTTGATCTCGGATTTATTAGACCAAAAGACATAAGAGTATTATTTGGCCCTTCAAGTCTGCTCCAACATTTGATCATGACTGATATGTTTCTCAACCCCATTCTCCTGCCTTCTCCCCAGAACACTTAATCTCCTTATCAATCAAAAACCTATCTGTCTCTGTCTCAAACGCACTAAATGACGCAGCTTCCATAGCCTTCTGTGGCAATGAAATTTGCTGATTAACCATCCTCTAGCTGAAGAAATTATTCCTCACCTTAGTTCTAAAGGCTCATTCTGAAGTTATGCCCTCAGGTCCTAGTCTCTCGTACAAGTGGAAACATTTTCTCCACATCCACTCTATCCAGGCCTGTCAGTAGTCTGTAAGTTTCAATCAGATTCCCTATCATCTTTCCAAACTCCATTGAGTACAGATCTAAAGTTCTCAAAAGCTCCTCATATGACAAGCCTTTCATTCTTTCTTTCAATCATTCTTGTGAAACTCCTGTGGACTTCCTCCAATGCCAGCATATCCATCTGTCGATCCTATTACATGTTTTGAAAACTTTAATGACCTCCGCTGAACCTTCCTGCCTTTTGCGTTTTCCATAATTTTCCATGCAACTGAACCCCTCCACAATTATTTCGTTTAATACACTACCGACAGCCCTAGTTATGTGATTCACAATCAGAAGCCTAAGGACAATGGAAAGATTGGGCAGCCATATTGAGAGATGGCCTCATGGCATCACTGTGTACAGATTTATTTACTTTCAGTTCTGTGATGTTAGGTGTGGAAAGGCCTCTCTTGTTACCCAAGCAAAGTGCAGTGTAACTAGGGGTAACAAGGTGTAGAGCTGGATGAACACAGCAGGCCAAGCAGCATCAGAGGAGCAGGAAAGCTGACGTTTCGGGCCTAGACCCTTCTTCAGAAATTTCTGAAGAAGGTTTCTGAGCATTTAGCTCATCTCCCTCCAAACCTTTCCTATTCATTTACTTATCCGAATGTCTTTTAAACATTGTAACACTTCCTCTGGCAGTTCATTCCACAAACGAACCACTCTCTGCGTAAAAAAGTTGCTCCTCATGTCCTTTTTAAATCTTTCTCCCTTCATCTTAAAAATATGTCCCCTAGTTTTGAACTCCTCCACCTTCGGAAAGACACCTTTATCATTCACTTTATCTACGCCCCTCATGATTTTATAAACATCTGAAACGTCACCCCTCAACCTCCTATGCTCCAGTGAAAAAAATACCAGCCTTTCCTATTTTTGTAACTCAAACCCTCAAACTCAAACATCCTGGTAAATCTTTCCTGAACACTCTCCAGTTTAACAATATCCTTCCTGTAACAAGGTATCCCCAGAACTGTACACAGTATGCCAGAAGAGGCATCACCAATGTCCTGTACAACCTCAACATAACATCCCAACTTCTATACTCTGAGCAATGAAGGCAAGCGTGCTAAATGCTTAATAACCACTCTGTCTACCTGTGACACAAATTTCAAAGAATTATGTACATTTCCAAAGGAAGGTTATATTTGTTTTAAGGGCTATAGAACAATAGTTTGTTGGACTGCATCTGGGATGAGGCAATTGTCCTAAACAGAGAGATTGAATAGGTTAGACCTCCCCTGGGGAGGCAGTGGCCTAGCTGTAATGTCACTGGCCTAGCAATTCAGAACCCCAGGCTTGTATCTGGGAAAATGGCAAATGGTGAAGGTTCAATTCAAACCTAACCTGAAATTAAAAACCTAGCCTAATGCTGACCATGTAACGATTGATGTAAAAACCCATCTGATTCACTAATATCCTTTCGGAAAGGAAACTGTCATCCTTACCTGGTCAGGTCTACATGTGATCCCAGGTCCACAGCAATGTGAATGACTCTTAACTGATGCTGAAATGACCCTAACAAACAATTCGGTTCAAGGGGCAATTAAAGAATGAGCAATAAATTTTAAATTTAATGTTGATCTTGCTGTTTGTGTACCTTCTCTGCAGCTGTAACATTGTATTTCTCACTCTTGTCTATCACCCTTATGCACTTTCTACAGTTTGATCTGCTGTACTGCATGCAAAACAAAACTTATCACTGTACCTTGGTACATGGGACAATTAAAACCAAATCAAATTTTAAAAAAAAGTTGGCCCAGTCAGTGACATCCTGTGAATAATTAAAAGAATAGTTTAGAAGAATGAAACCTGTTTTCATAAAAGATAAAGAATTCCTGAGACGGTATTTCTGAGGGAGGGTCACCGGACCCGAAACATTAAGTCTGATTTTCTCTTCACAGATGCTGCCAGACCGGCTGAGCTTTTCCAGAAACTTCTGTTTTTGTTCCTGATTTACAGCATCCGCAGTTCTTTTGGTTTTTATGGGGTATTTCTCCTGATTGAAGTAACTAGAACCCGACGTTACAATCTCAGAATGTAGGTCCATCATTTAAACTGAGTTGAGGAGAAACTTCTTCTCTCAGCCGACTGTGAATCTTTAGAATTCTGCACCTCAGAGAGTGTCGATGCCCAGTCATCAAGTACGTTCAAGACAGGAATCAATTGAGGGAACTAAGGAATTGAACTGAATAAGATCACATTGAACTCGAAATCTTATCTCTGTTTTTCTCTCTGCAGGTTGCTGCCAGACCTGCCATGTACAAAGAGACATTCTGCTAGAAAGTGTCCAATGCTATCCATATGAAGGAGAAGATTTTGGCCCATTTGTATGTATGTCAAGCTGTGAACTTGACCTTCATTGAGACTATGTCTTCTTGCTTCAATTTTGTTGTCCTTCACATGAGTACATGAGAAGAATTGCCAGATCTGAAAATCATAAAGTGAGTGTTCATTTGGAGTTTTTGTCAGTTTTCGATTTCCTATCAGTCCAAATTGTTGCAACCTTTGAGCTTTTGGTCCTCAAGCAGAATTTTAAGTGCTGACAATATGACATTTGCTTGAGACATTTACATACAACAGATTAGCCAACCTGATATTTGTATTCATTCGAGATTAGTGCCGAAATCATCAAAGCAGTGCTGACCTTCAAAGCAAAAACCCATTTCAACATTGACCTTATTTGTTGGACCGAGAGGCATAGCTCAGTGGCAGCATCCCTTGTAAAACAGAGCAACTGTGCAGGTAGATCATCCTGGGATGTGGCTGTGGATGCTAGTCTAAGGATTGTGGGTATGCATGTCTCAGGTTTAATTGGTTCCATCTTTCTAGACCTTGCAAGAATTTCTCTTCGACATCTGAAACATACCAGCTTGTGAAATTTGCAAATAGATTCCCTTCCTAAGAGCTTTTTGTCGTTCATGGAACGTGGATATTGCTGGCACTTATTGTCAGTCCTTAACTGCCCTGAGGAGGTGGTGATGAGCCACCTTCTTGCACAGTTGTATTGATGATTTGTGGCTGACTGTGTGCCAGTGGTGGAGGAATTGGACATTTAAGTTGGGGTACTATTCAGATTGGCTGCTTTTCCTGGAAGTGGGTACTGTTGGAGCTGCTCTCGTCCAGCTAATTGTAGAATAAAACCAACAATTGCGGATGCAGGAAATCTGAAACGAAAACCGAAATTGTTGGAAAAACTCAGCAGGTCTGGCAACAGCTGTGGAGGGAAAGAAGAATCAATGTTTGAGATCCAGTGATCCTTTCTCAGGACTGTTCTGGTGAAGGGCTGCTGGACCCGAAACATTAACTCTGTTTCTGTCTCTGCAGATGTTATCAGACCCGTTGATTTTCTCACGGTATTTACTGTTTTTTGATTTGGGGAGCTGTAGAACTCTCCACGACATTCCTGATTTTTGCCTTCTGGATCGTTGTCAGGCCTTGGGAATCTGGGAATGAGATGCTGGCAACCAAATTGTCTTTTTGCCACCAAATTCTTAGCTGTGGAGATAGGGTTTAAAGATTGTCTGAAAGGAGAAGGGAGATGTTGAGATATGTATGGAAGAATTTCTTTGATGGCTAAAGACATCGCCACTAATGGATGGGTGAATGAACTCAGGGATGCACAAGTGGACAGATTTGGAGGAGTTCAGAAAACTCAGGGATGCAGTGCTAGAGGAGGCTGCAAAAATATTTGTCAGTCAAGACAGATTGTTTGTATACACATAGATGCATGTTCATTTTCACTATAGCATCATGCAATCAAACAGGAGGCTCACAGTAACAAAGTTCTCACCTCTCCACATGTTTAAATTTAAATCATTTTGTGGAGGTGCCGGTGTTGGACTGGGGTGGACAACGTCAAAAATCACATGACACCAGGTTATAGTCCAACAGGTTTATTTGAACACTCTGAAAGCTTATGTCTTCAAATAAACCTGTTGGACTACGTCCTGTTGTTATGTGATTTTTGACCTAAACTGAAATCAACAGGAAAAGTGAAATGATACTGAGTCTGCGATAACTGCAGAGCTAAGGCAGAAATCTAAGGTTTTTGAAACATCATCACTTTTCAGAGATTTTTAATAAATTAGCTGACGCAGTTTGTTTTTACAAATAAACCAATAAAATCTTGATTATGCCTCCAAGGAAGATTAAAGGTTAAATCTCACTCCCATTGTAAAACAATGGGACATTTAAGATTAAATTTCTCTTCTCTTTATCTGATGACCTTTTTGTTTCCATGCAGGGGTCATTTCATAATGAACTTTGAACAATGTTGTTGGATGTTGATCTTTCTCACTGAATTTGGCCTTGTGAAATATATCCTTGGTACTACCTCTCCTTTGTCCACTGATAAAATAACAATAATACTTGTATTTATGTAACATGTTTTGCAACTAAAAATGCCTCAAATAATTTACACATCGCATAACTTTCTTTAACTGCAATGACTGACATTCTGTGAGCAACGTACACAGTTAGTGTGATTTTGGTATTGTGGCTTTTTACTGATAAGTCAAAGGTTGTAGTTCAAAGCTACTCAGAGACTGGGAATAATGCAGGGAGTAACTCATCACAAAGCTTGCTTACCATCAATAAGGTACCAGCCAGAACTGTGATGGAATACTCCCCACTTGCCTGGATGAGTACAGCTCCAACAACACTCAAGAAGCTTCACACCATCTAGGACAAAACAGTCCAAGTGATTGGCACCATATTCACAAGCATCGGCTCCCTCCACCACCCATGCCCAGTAGCAGCATTGTGTAGTATCTACAAGATGCACTGCAGAAATTCACCAAAGATCCTCACCAAACCTTCCAAACCCACAACCACTTCCACCTAAAAGGACAAGGGGCAACAGACATTTGGAAATACCACCACCCGCAAGTTCCCCTACAAGCTATTCATCATCCTGACTTGGAAATATGTCACTTTTCCTTCACTGTTCGCTGAGTCAAGAATCCTGGAATTTGTTCCTTAAGGACATTATGAGACTGCCTAGGGCATAGGGACTACAGGAAACCAACCCACCACAACTGGTCTGCAATGTGGAGTGATGCCAACAGCATCGGTTCAATTCCTGTGATGGCTGAGGTTACAATGAAGGATTCTTCTTCTCAACTCTCCCCTTACCTGAAGCTTGGTGACCCTCAGTTTAAACTGGTACCAGGTGTGTATCTCTAATGAGCCTGGTAAGACTATGACAACTTCATCTTTTCCTTAACTGAATTCACCATAAACGAATCTGATTGATGTTGTCATTGTAGGTATTTTAAGGGCTCTGAAGAGTTCTTCCTGGGAAGAAGCAGGTGGTTTTGATACCCATTCCTGAAAAGGACTTAACATAAGTGACCAGAACTGAACACAATATTCCAAGTGTGGTCTAACCAGAGTCTTATACAGCTGCAGCATAACCTCATGGCTCTTACATTCAATTCCCCAATGAAAGCCAACACACCATACGCCTTCTTCACAACCCTATCAACTTGGGTAGCAACTTTGAGGGATCTATGGACGTGGACCCCAAGATCCCTCTGTTCCTCCACACTGCCGAGAATCCTGCCATTAAGCCTGTATTCTGCATTCAAATTCGACCTTCCAAAATGAACCTGAGGGTCATCACACCTCAAGTCAGGTGAGTTGATTGAAAAGGAGAGCCCTTCACAGTAACCTCTTCCAGCCTGGGAATTGAACCCACCTGCTAACATCAGCACCCAGCTATGCAGCCAACTTAGCTAAGTGGCTCCAGTAATACTTGCTTGATCCTCAGATCTACAACATCGCTTATGGTTGATGTAAAAGGACAGCTCATTTCTTTCCCAAACCTTCCCTGAAATAAAACATATTAATATTTCAATAATCTTTATCCACCTGCAAAGCCAATAGTGACCTACATCTCATCAAAAGGCAGTAATTGATCTACATCTCATCAAAAGTCAGTAATTGATCCCAGGCTAAATAAAAAAATAGCTGGGTTCTGTATTGGAGGTAGCAGTTAGTACTTTAAAAAAAGTCATGGTAATTTGATGGTAGGAAAGTCATTTGGTTGATGTGATAGCACGTCTGGATATGAAATGAAGAGTTGGGTTCTGTCCCCTCCAATTCCATTTTGATGTAGTCCTTTCCCCCTTTCCCTAACCGCCCCCATTTCACTTTTAATCGTTCACATTGGCCATAATGAGCTTTTTGTTTGCAAATATTTAATTGGCTACATGGGTGTTTTATAAGTGGTGGTTAGTGTTTAAGAAGGGAGAACAAAACATAAAAAAGAAGAGGCACGGTGATTTTGGTGATGGGATAGTCACTTAGTTGTGTGTGATGCCACATCTAGGTATAAAAAAGGCCTAGGATCTATAGTGGTGGCAGTTAACAGTTTCAAAACAAGATCATGGTGAGTTGGTGGTGGGAAAGTTGTTTGGTTGTATGCGATTGCAACTCCGGATATGGAGAGGAAAAAAGATCTGTGTTCTGTCACCCTACAATTCTGTTTTGACTTTAATCATTTCACTGTCTCCCGACCCACCACCCAACCCCACCCTTCGCTTTTGATGGATAACATTCCCAGTAATGGGCTTTGCATGTCAACTTCTCATTGGCTGCACTGGTGATTACTGGTGGTGGTTAACAGAGAAAAACAAAAAAAAAGTCATGTGAGTTTGTTGTCGGAAAGCGATTCAGTTGTGATTAAGAGGACTTCGGGCATTGGAAAAAGTAAGGAAATAAAAGAACTGTAATTGGTTCTAATTGGTTGCATGGATGTCTTACAGGTGGTGGTTGATAGTTAAATAAAAAGTCACAGTGATTTGGAGTGGGAAAGCAGTTCGGTTATATGTAATAACACATTTGGATATATAAAGAAAGAAAACAAAAGGACTGGGTTCTGTCCTTGGGGAAGGAGAATGTGGTGTCCCCCAGTGCTCTCGATACCTTTAGAGAGACAGGTGGACGTTATGGGGAACACAGTGCTTTACCTCCCCTCCAACTCCATTTTGATTTAGCACCTTCCTGCTCCCCCTACCTTTCCCTCACTTTTGATGGTTCGCACCACACATGACAGGTTTTGTATGCAAATTTCTAATTGGCTCCATGAGTGATTTAGTGGTGGTGGTTAATAGTTGGAGAAAATGTCTTGTGGTGATTTGTTGCTGGGAGAGTCATTCAATTATATGTAAGAGCACCTCCATATGTAAGGAAAGCTGTGTTTTGAGGGGCTCTTGTGGTGCTCTGTGGTAGTGTCCCTACCTCTGAGCCAGGAGACCTGGCTTCAAGTATCACCTGCTTCAGAGTGTGTCAAAATATCACCGAACATGTTGTTTAAAACAAAAAAAAGGGCTCTGTACCATTGGTATGAGAGATAAAAGGTACTGCAGGGTTTAGGCCCGAAACGTCAAGTTTTCCTGCTCGTATGATGCTGCTTGACCTGCTGTGTTCATCCAGCCCCATGCTTGTTATCTCTGTACCATTGGTGATGGGGAAACTATGCAGCTGTGTGCAAGACCACTCTAGGTATAAAAAATGTAAAGTAAAAGAGCTGGGTTGTAAGGTATTTGTGATGCAGTGATCATGTTCCTATATCTGAGCCAGAAAACTTGGCTTCAAGTCCCACCTGCTCAAAAGGTGTGTAAGCTCCAAACATAAAAAAGTTGATTTCTATATCTTCTAAACAAACTCTTCAGAGTCTTAAGAGTCTAATGATGACCATGATATCACTGTCAATTGTCAGGAAAATCCCATCTGATTCACTATTGTCCTTTAGGGAAGGAAACTGCCATCCTTACCTGGTCTGGCCTACATGTGACTCCGAACCTACAGCAATGTGGTTGACTTTTAACAGTTAGGGATGGGCAATAAACGCTTGCCTATCCAGCAATGCCCTCATCCTATGAATGAATTTAAAAAATGTTACAACAGGAGCTGAACTCCTAGCTCAAAGCTAGGGACACGAAAAGTGTACCACAAGATCATCAAGATTTGGGTTCTTGAGAAGGGGGCACCATAGTATTTGGACTGCATTATCTCCTCTCCAATTCAATTTTAATTTCAAACTCTCTCTCCTTCCTTACCCTTTCCTTCAGCTAGTCTTCCACTGCCCTTCATGGGCACTAATTGTCCTTCATTAATTTAATTAGAGATACAAGTGATTTGGTGGACGTTTTAAAATAAAAGAGTTGGGATCCCTACGTCTGAGCCAGGATACCTGGGTTCAGGTTCTGTCTACTCCAGAGGTGTGCAATCATGTTCTTGAATAAAAGTTCTACGTTCCAGGATAGGCGCACACTATGAGGGTCCAGGGTTCAATATTCCCGTTCCATTGATATTTTGATTCAGTCTCTCTACGTTTTCCCTTTATGGGTTTTGGTTAAGTTGCAACAGCACTAGTGGGCATTTAAAAAAAAATTGCTGGGTTCTTCCCAGTGGAGAGTTGGCTTCTGAAATGGAAGGGAAAGGTGGAAACTGGTGTTTGTACTAAACTACATTATCTCGTAAATTTCTGAAAGTCTTTTGTTGCCCAATTGAACGTATGGATACAATTATGTTAAACAACAGGCACCAGGTAACTCAGCAGCAAATCTGAATGGGCCAAGCTGCTGAGAAAAAAATTTTATGCAGCCATGAAGCATCTGACATGTCCGACTAAGCACAGCATCATTGAGCATTTGTTACACTTAATTAAAATGTTACAGATGCAGAAAATCATTCACTGTTGTTTCAGAGAAATATAACCTACAATTGTTTGATTTCTTCAGAGATTGCTGGACAAGCTGTCCTATATATCATTATTTATCAGTTCCTTAGAGTCCAGAAGTAACAAAACATACCTTGTAAAGATAATTATCAATATGCTCAGCAGCCCCTTATCTCAGCCTTCTAAGTACTGAAAGTGGATTTTTATCAAAACACACCACAACCTGCTGATACAAGTTGCTTAGCGGTTACACATCATCTATGTGAAACGTTTTAGAACAGACTGGTTACTTATTTTATTCACCCTTCATATAATTTAAACGAAAGCATGTTAAACTATAGTTATTATTGCAGTACTTAAGTTAATACATTTTTTAAAAAAAAACGTAAGTCGGTGGCTTTCCATTTCTGAAGCCCGGCCACATCACCCTTCACTTCACCCCATCATCTCTCCATCTTGAAGCAGGGTATCAGTCAGCATTATTTCAGGAAAGAAGCTTCTCTCAGTTTATGTCTGAGAAATGGGCTGTTTGTAATGACTTCTGAGTATTTCTATTATCAAGCAGAATACTAATTTCCCTTTGAGAATAAAAATCTGTCGAATATAGGACAATATAATAAACTAGCAAGCAGAATTACCCGTGAACTGACTGCTGCATACTTGAAGAAGGGTGCAAAGATTATAATAGATTACTGAGAGTCAGTATGTGAAAAAAAATGTTGTGCCGAACGTGAGATTCTTAAAATTAAACCTAATTTATCAGCAATACAAGTAAGATTCATCACTTTTTAGTTCAGGTTTGCAGGACACATGAAGGATTGACTTCTCAATAAATTAGTCCCAGGGATAAAGGGTTATTTAAAGGTGAAAGGCTGGTTGGTTAGAACTATAGTCACTGGAGTTTAGAGGAATGAGGAAAGGATCTCATAAACATATAAAATTTTAACAATACTAGACAGGGGAAATGGCTCAGCAAGAATGGCTCTGATGATTAAAATTAGAATTAGCTTTATTGTCACATGTACTCATATGAATGCAGTGAAGAATTTACAAGTTGTGGCTTACGGAGCCATCTTAGATACAAAGTTACCTAGGTACAGATCCTTAAATACAAATGGTAAGGGCAAAATTAGAAAAATAAGGAAATAAGAAATCCATCATTACAGACTTTTGTGCCATCTTAGGTATAAAAGTCTCCAGACCGCACTGGTACCCAGCCTCCAGACTGCACTGGTACCCAGCCTCCAGACTGCACTGGTACCAAGCCTCCAGACTGCACTGGTACC
>JAHRHZ010000046.1:8203379-8218328 GCA_024137785.1 Ginglymostoma cirratum
CCTCTGATGCTGCTTGGCCTGCTGTGTTCATCCAGCTCTACACCTTGTTATTTCACTAAATTGTAGCTACTTTGTTATTGGTTACAATATGATTTTCCCGTAGAATGGAAGAGGTAGAAGAGCATTGGCAGTGCATCTCAAGGGGTGCTGGTGAGAGATGTGTGCTGTATGTTTAACATTCACATTTCGCAATGTTTAAAGACTGCAGACTTCTACATTTTAAATGCCCCCATATTTTGGCTAAGTGTCAATTCCAGAGTTTCTTATCGAGGATTTCCCTCTGTGAGCCCTGGAGACTTGTCTGACACCATCCTTCTCTGTTCACCTCATTAAGCATATATCCTATCCTCTCTTCCATAATCCTGCAATCAGCACCAACAGTTAAGGGGTTTGCTAATGCAGAGACGTGAAGACACTTACACCACGGATGCCGTATTTAAACCCGAGCTATGCACCTTTTCAAACTCTGACCGAATGCTCTGAAATAGTTACTGGAGTCAGAGCTGTGTCCACCAACTGGAGAATGTGCAGCAATGCGACAAGAATGACCTCCTGCACTCTGCAGGGCTAAGTGCCACCACCTTCTCTATGATCCCTCACACTCGCTCTGACTTTGCCATTGCACCTGGAAGACCAAAAGAAATAGGAACAGGAGCAGGCCATTCGGCCTAAGGGGGATGTTATGCTATTCAATAGGATCCTGGCTGGTCCAGCATTGCTCATGTCCACTTTCCTGCAATTTCCCCTAACCCTTGTTAGATCAAGAATCTAATTATGTCAGCCTTAAATATACCCAAGGACTCTGCTCACACACGTGTCTGCGGCAAGACTCACAACTTCGTGAGAGAAGTAATTCCTCCTCCTAATCTCAGTCTTAAATTGGTGCCCCTTTATTCGGAGACTGTGTTTCCTAGTCCTAGACTCCCCCATGAGGGGAAACATCCTCTCAGCTTTTACCCTGTCCAGCCCTTTAAGAATCCTATATGTTTCAATGAGATCACCTCTCGTTCTTCCAAACTCAAATGAGCACAGTCCCAACCCATTTAACTTCTGCTCATAAGACAATCCTACCATACCATCCTAGTGAAGCTTCTCTGAACAGCCTCCAATGAAATTACATCTTTCCTTAAATCAGTGGACCAATTGGCTCACAGAACTTCAGATGTGATCTCACCAGCACCTTATACAGTTGCAGTAAGACTCTTCTACTCTTCTACTCCAACCCTCTTGAAATAAGATCCAACGTTCTGTTAACCTTCCTGATTACCCACTGCCGTGTCTGCTAGCTTTCTGTGTTTCATGCACAAGTACCCTCCAAGTCACTTCGTGTTGCAGCTTTCTGCAGTTTCTCTCTATTTAAGTAATACTCTGTTTTTTAGTTCTTTCTTCTGAAATGAACCCACCACCCAGCATGGCTCATGGTCTATCAATCTCATTGTCACATGCAGTATCTTCCCTCAATGGCTTTCAGCCACCCCACCCTCCTTGATTGCTAACCCTTCCTACCCTCTGCATTTCCTACTCAGTCAGTAGGGACACCTCACCACCATTCCTTACTGAGGATAGACCAGCCCCTAACTGAACATAGTCCCCCGTGACTGGACTAAATGCTACTCCCCTTGGACTTTCAGACATGACCATTTGGTTGAAGGATGTGGAGTGTGTTTTCCAGGTAAGCTGCTGATACATGCTTGATGTCTGATGGTGGCATTGCGTGGTACCATGAACCAACAAGTCTGCCCCGTTGATTGCTCAAACCTGACGTACACAGCATAAGTTGCTGGGCTTTGTGTGTAGTAAGGCGAGGCAAAGCAGGGAGCTCTTGAGAGTGCAAGTAAGCACAAAGTAAGTGGGCACGAAGAGCCCTGAGTTAGGACCCTGGGTGTATGCCCCTGTGGGTGAAGTCGTTTGGCAACAGCACTGTAATATAACGTGTTGGTGAGCTCCAAGGTGTTTTGTTGACATGCTAAACTGCACGGTATGCTAGTCTGCAATATACCATGATGGTGCGATGAGGCTGGTATTGTACTTTTGTGGACAGAATGTGGAGATGGTCACTGCCTGTGAAGTATGCCTTGGGATCCTGGGGAGTTTTGGTCGCCATGGATACCTGGAGAAGATGCTGGTGAACTCCAGCCTCCAGGTAACCACTGTGACTTTCAAGTCCAGAATTAGCGGCATCATCAGTATCTCATTGCTACCAGGGAGAATAGAGACCTGAGTGTAAATGAGGGACGTTGAGCTAATAGTGAGAAATTAATGCATGCAAGTAGGTTCCTTGCTGCTTACTTGTAAGACTTTCATCTAGCCTGTTAAAACCTTAAGGGAGAGTTGGCCTTTTTCTCCTTAACGTAGAGAATCTCATTTTATAGTTCTTGTCGTATTCTGTCAACATCTTCAGCATTGCCCACGCCGTTCAGACACTGGAAAAATTCAATATATTACCAAGTCAATCCTCAGAATTAGTCTGGAGTGGACCAAGCTTACTTATTCCCTTGGCAAAGTGGGCTTCAAGGGCTAAAATGCTCACTCTTGCTCTTAATTCCTATATTCCTGTATTTCCAGGGGATTAATTAATGCTGTCGTGTTGGGTCAGCAGTTATCGGTCAAGGGAGAGACATGTTGATACGTGGTACTGTGTCTGGACCATATACCAACAAACACATTGCATGGGCATCAACTGGGGTGGCATGGTGGGTCAGTGGTTAGCACTGCTGCCTCACAGCACCAGGGACCCGGGTTCAATTCTACCCTCAGGTAGCTGTCTGTGTAGAGTTTGCACGTTCTCCCCTTGCCTACATGGGTTTCTTTCCACAGTCCATAAATATGTAGGTTAGGTGGATTGGAGATGCTAAGTTTCCTACAGTGTCCAGGGATGTGTAGTTTAGGTGCGTTAGCCATGGGAATTGTAGGGTTACAGGGAAAGGGTAGGGGGATGGGTCTGGGTGGGATGCTCTTCGGATTAGTGTGGACTTGTTGGGCCAAATGGCCTGTTTCCACACTGTAGAGATTCTTTGCAAACCAAATGGCCCAATCTCACAGTTGGAGGGGAGGTGCTCTCAGTCATGTTGAGGAGGGTGGGCATTAGTTAGGGATCCCAGTCCTATCAGTCAAAGACAGTGTCTGCAATTAGGCCAAGGACTTGACTACAATTCTGGCTTTAGAGATGCATCTTCACTACTGTCCAAGGATTGGGTCACTCCTGTATTTCCAGTGCAACCAGTCAAGGGATTGGCGGATGGTGAGTTGGGAAGATGCACTGAGATTAGACAGGGGTCTGGTGCATCATCATCTGTCCATCCAAGTCAGATGGGGAAGTGGGAGTAGAGTAAAGTCAGACAGTCAGATGGATGTCATGAGTGGGTATTTGAAGACACTGGGGAGTTTGGAGGACTCATTGCTGGGGACTAGAGGCAGCAACCTGGGATTACAGAGTACACATGGATGATGAATGTGAACATTTGATATGTGAGGGAAGTGGTAGCGTGTGAGTGGACACGGGATGTTGCATAAGGGCAGATGAAATATTGCAACATTATCACCTCAATAGAGGAAGTGTGCGCACAATGGTGGGCATAACCAAACCATCTCATTCCTAGACCCACAATGTATCAAAGGCTGTCACCAATGCCATTGTTGGAAGATCACACAGCTTCATCTCATTCCCCTGCGACAAAGTCAATGCTACATCAGAAACAATTGGATTTAGCAACATAGCTGATATCCTCCAGGTGCAGGATGCAATAGACTGTACAAATTGTAGACTGTGCTGAGAATACCATACAATAACAAAGGCAGTCTCATCAATAGAAATAGAGTGTGACAGGTTGTTTCCTGGAACCCTCTGCAACCATGGCTTATGACTCAGTTACATAACACCCAACAAAGGCTGAACAGCATTACAATCCTGCCCGTTCTTCCAGCAGAACTGTGGAGGATCAGACGATAGGCCTCCTGAAGATGAGATTTAAATGCTTGGATCAGTCTTGCAGTACAGCCCAGACAGAGTGTATTGCATAATCCTAGCATGATGTGTTCTGCAAAGAGTGGACATGATGGATGCTGATGTGTTGGAATCGCAGGAGCAGTTATCCAAGGAGGAGGAAGATGTTGAACAAGAGAAACATCATCTTCTGTTTGATAGAACTTAACTGCATGAGGTGCTATGAGCTAGACAGATTGCAATTGAGACCTGATTCCAGTAGAATTCGGCTGGGTGCAGAAATCCCTCATTGACTGTAAAATTGTTGGGAAACAACATCATGCAGTTTGTTTCTGTTCTGAGAGGCAAATGCAGCTTCCATTTGTATGATGTCTGATCATTTTTGGTGTTTGTCAATAAAAGTGAACTTTTTGATGCAACTGAGGTCTTCCCTGCATGAGACAGGTCCAATTTGATCCTGGGCTGCAGTGGGCATTGGGGAAAGAAGAGCAGTGAGGTGGAGAAGGTTAAGTTGGGATGTGGCTAAGGACAGATGAGCTGTGTGGCTTGGCTCTTAAGTATGCACTAGGCATTGTAATATACAGTTGTAAGTATAAAGAGGTGCCAGCCATGCCACTGCTGTGCCAGAAGAAGCATCAGTTTGCTGTGTCACTAAGTTGGCAGTGAAGGTCAACTCAGGACTACCAGCACTTGACTAGGGTTCCAAGGTGGCTCTAGTGGCTGGAATGCCAGTATACCCGGCAATATCCCAGCAGTGGTGAGTACTTCCAGCTATGGTATATGGGAGAATCATGCTAGCATCAGATGTGAGGAGTGTCATAGGGGAAGAGCAGGCAAGTTTGGGACGATAGGATGAGAAAACTTAGTGGACTTCATGGAGAGAAAACCACTTTGCCAATGCTTGTTAAGATTCAGTCCTCTGTATTGAAATGCTGTACAATTGAGCTAAATGTTTGTCCCCTCATAATGCCAATTGTAATTCCAAGACTGTTCATCCCCATTCAGAACTGGGGGTTGCCCATTTAAGACAGAGATAGGAGGAAACATTTGCTCAGGTGAGCCATAAGTCTTTAAAACTCTCTACCTCAAAAGGCAGTGGAAGAAGATTATTTGAATTTTTTTAATGATTGGTGAGCAAAGAGGACAGGTATGAATGTTGGGTTGCGGTTACAATCAGATCAGCCACGATCACGTGAATTGGTGCAGCAGGCTGGAGGGGCCGAATACCTTATTCATGCTCCTAACTGATATGTTCTGCAAGCTCAAGTCTCAAATGAAAACACCTGCTCTCCAGCAAGGACTCATTAAATAGCAGAATGAGGCTTCTCCAATTCTTTTTGAAATGGTCAGGCTTGGCCAACCCAACAAGTGCCACAAGAAGTTGGCAGATAATGAAGAAGATGTGCAGGTCTTTCTTGGCACCTTGTAACATTGATAGGTGCCAATAAAAACTGGCACAACATCCTGTGAAGGGAGGATTTGCTCAGGGAGTTTTGTATCCTCAGGGTAAACCAGGCAAAGTGCTAGATTTTTGCATCTATTGGTTTGGATGTTTGCCCAGCGTTGCTAAGAAGAATATTGAGATAGATCCTTCCTTTTTCCAGCATTTTCAAATCACCACTGTCTGCACAAATAGGATTAGTTTGGTTTGTTCCATCTGGGTGATAGGAATGTATAACATAGACTTAGGTTAGAAATCATAATATCCTCAGTCTCAAATAAATATCTCAAATGTCCTCATTCTTCAAGGACCGCAACTTCCCCCCTACAGTGGTCGAGAACGCCCTCGACCGTGTCTCCCGCATTTCCCGGAACACATCCCTCACGCCCCGTCCCCGCAACAATAATCAAAAAAGAATCCCCCTCGTCCTCACATACCACCCCACCAACCTCCGGATCCAACGCATCATCCTCCGACACTTCCGCCATCTACAGTCAGACCCCACCACCAAAGACATCTTTCCCTCCCCACCCTTATCTGCCTTCCGGAGGGACCACTCCCTCCGCGACTCCCTTGTCCGCGCCACACTCCCCTCCAGCCCCACCACACCCGGCACTTTTCCTTGTAACCGCAGGAAGTGCTACACCTGCCCCCACACCTCCTCCCTCACCCCAATCCCAGGCCCCAAGAAGACATTCCACATCAGGCAGAGGTTCACCTGCACATCTGCCAATGTGGTATACTGCATCCGCTGTACCCGTTGTGGCTTCCTCTACATCGGGGAAACCAAGCAGAGGCTTGGGGACCGCTTTGCAGAACACCTGCGCTCAGTTCGCAACAAACAACTGCACCTCCCAGTCGCGAACCATTTCAACTCCCCCTCCCATTCCTCAGATGACATGTCCCCATCCCCGCCTCTTCGACTTGTCTGCCTCCTCTCCACCTATCCTCTCCTCTATCCATTCTCTATCCGCCTCCCCCTCTCTCCCTATTTATTTCAGAACCCTCTTCCCCTCCCCCATTTCTGATGAAGGGTTTAGGCCCGAAACGTCAAGTTTTCCTGCTCCTATGATGCTGCTTGACCTGCTGTGTTCATCCAGCCCCATGCTTGTTATCTCGGATTCTCCAGCATCTGCAGTACCTTTTATCTCTATCCTCAGTCTCCCTGTGTTTTGCAAAATCCTAAAAGTGAGTTTCAAAAACAGGTCTTTGAAGTTAGGACAACTTACAGGCAAAAATTGAATTATCTATGAAATCAAATTCACGAAAAAAAAAGTGAATGTAAATACAGTCATAGCGTCATACAGCACAGAAACAGACCCTTCAGTTCAACTCGTATGTGCCGACCAGCTATCCCAATTTAAACTAGTCCCACTTGCCCTGAGAAATGCAACACAAAATCTTTGTATTTTGGAAACATTGTCAAAAGAGGCTTTGGATCATTTCATTACTAATGCTTTGTTTTAACGTGTTTGCAAAAGAATTTGGATTGCCATAAACCCCACTATTTTCCTGCCTCTTCCTGAAATGTCTTAAACAGCAAAGCCTAATAGTGAGGAGCACTTCATGGATGAGTTACGGAGCTCTCACTGAGCCATGGAGCTCAATAGAACCTCTGAAGAAGTGCACTGAACTAATGATTACATTTTTGCTGACATACATTTAATCTTTTTACAATATTAGACTCACTGATTCCTCTGCACTGATACAACAATGATATTGTTAAGATATACTGCTTAAGCATAAAAATGATAACGCAGCATTTTTAAGTTAATTGCAATATTTTATTCATGGTGGACTTTCTCTGCAATCCTAATTATTGGAACTCCCACGCCACAGATATGATGTTAGAACCAAACCTGGACATAAAGGATGATGAGTTGAATTTTCACTTTTTTTTCAGCCAAGTGTTTTTGTTTGAGTGAGATTCATGGTGCCAGCTCACCATGGCCTATGCTGACTTCTGTCCCACAATCTCCTGCTCTTCATGAAATTAATGATCAATTGGACTATAGTCTCATAGAATTGAGTGGCAGCAGAGGTGAAGATCCAAGCTACTGCCAGGATTCCTGGCGTCATATCAATAACCCCCGTTCCACAACACTACAGGCATTGCGAGCCATACTTACCTGGTCTGCGCTACATGTGACTCCAAACCCATAGCAATGTGGTTACCTCTTAATTATACTCTGGGCAATTTGAGAAATGGGGAAGAAATGTGTATTAGCTAGTGACACCC
The DNA here is from genome assembly GCA_024137785.1 of Ginglymostoma cirratum. Taxonomy (NCBI): domain Eukaryota; kingdom Metazoa; phylum Chordata; class Chondrichthyes; order Orectolobiformes; family Ginglymostomatidae; genus Ginglymostoma; species Ginglymostoma cirratum. The sequence continues at coordinate 8,211,003 of JAHRHZ010000046.1, forward strand.
ACATCCCATGAATGAATAAAAAAAATTCCTGTGCATCATGGTGCTACATCAGTGACACACCTACGGCATGCCTCAATGTCTTAAATGGCAAATGCACTTTATTGCCCACTTTCTCACCATTGATCAGGACATTTAAGGGACTGGAAAATTTCACTCAATATTTTACCCTTTGAGGGGCAGAAGAGGAGTCCAAGGCTAACATTAATCGCCGCCCTAAACCCAGAGAAACAGATTATCTGGTTGTTGTCTCACAGCCATTTGTGGGGTATTGTCTAATTTACTTACATTACAACGCTGACAATGGATGGAACCCTCTGCCCCTGGTGATAGTGCATTTGGATGCTGGAAACACAGTTAAATACGAGGTGGACTGATGTGGCCAAACCCCTAACCAGAATCCCACCTCCACCAGAATTGGGTTCTCAGTTTGGCATTTGGTTTTCTGGCAGCTTTCATTAAGTGGCACCTCCTCCCTTGGGGTCTGGAGGGAAAGTCTGGCCAGTGGAAATGTCCGATTGGTAGGTGGTTCTGTGGGCCTTTCCTGACGAAGGGAGGAAGGGTCTTTTGCTGGGTCTGCAGCCAGCTGATGCGTACTTCAATGCCTCACCCAAATTCCACCTGCATTTCAAATACAATACTTTGTGACATCTTAAAGTACTGGTAGTAATTACATGCTTGCTTCTTTAAATGACTTTGACTCATGGTTTCCTTTCATTTGCTTGACCATGGTCAACTTGAAAAGTAATTAGTGCAGATCTTCCACCATCTTAAAATAATGCCCATTTGCAGGACAAAAATACTATTATCTGCGTTAGAAGGGGAATCACTGGTAGGATGAACCTACCAAATAAAAGACCCCTGCTTTGCCAAATTTCAGCTAAAGGAGTTTGACCAATATACGAACAACCAAAATGCAAATTAGTTGTTGCTTTGTGATTACTGAACAGGTCCACACGTCAGTATTTACAGCAAAATTACTACTCATTATTATACCAACTAAGATTGCTATTGTCACTTAATAATAACATTATTATTATTTCTAGTCTGCTGTACATTTTCATCATTTATTTTAAGCACCAAATTTATGCCTTTGTTCTTTCCCATTCTTGCGCATGCATTAATATTCTCTTGAATTTATATTGCCCAGTCTAATTTATATTTCTTTCTCAGCGTACTCAACACTGTTGATCTCCTTCACCTTTACTTTAACCATTCAAAGACCTCAATATCCAAACCTGACTAGTCCCATTGCTGCTTTTTGGTTGATACTAGGGTGTCCACCTGGTTTTCTCTGGTTTTAAATAGAAACATCTGGAGGACTCGCTGGGAAGTAAACTCCAATCTACAAAAAAGCACAGCGCTGTGCTTCTCAAGGCATTTCTCCTGCCTGTGAAAAGTAATGGCCCAATTAGCTTGTAAAATTTAATGTAAGGATATAAAAACAATCATATTTTAATAACAGGGCTCATATATAAATGTTCTTCATGTGTACATTCAATTACGTACATATGCACATGTACGCTTAATATATGCTATTTAAGATATATATGTGAACATGCATACATATTTATACATATACATAGCGACACAAATATATATGTTTATATATGGTGCAAGTTATTTATATATACACGGAGATATCTTGAAATTTGCCCAGTTCGTTTCAGTATTAGCCTGTTTTAAATGCAAAGATAAGTTAACGATAAGGATCACTGTGCTTTTACATTACACAGTCGTGGCCTCCATTTCATCTTTGCAAATGCTAATCTGTTAATTGTTCGTCTGTCTGTGAGATTTAGTCAGCGTAAATGTCATGCCTTAAGCTGTTTGGATCTGTTTTATCTTTGGAAACATAAAACCAGAATTTTTTTGTTGAATATATTACTTTCTTCAAACACAGCGACCTTTGCACGTTCCCACAATGAAGTAAATATATTTGATTAATGCATAGAAATGATTAAAAAATTGGCTCTATGCTTAATTTCATCCATCATTTAAAATGTGCTGGATATTCACAAGTTAACAGTGAACAATTTCCATGCCCATTACATTTTAGTAGTCACACACAATATGAATGTTTATATTATAACTGGGTAATGTGCTGATCTCCACTCATTGAGGATGAGTTTACTGTTCATTTACCGTCTAAAATAAAATCTCTGATTGTTGTGTTCTTGAATAGATCTTTAGATCTGCAGTGTGTTGAAAAGGCATATATTGAAGGGTTTCCAATGAGATTGCAGTTTTCAGTAGCTAGCTGACTTTGTTCGTTTGGAAGTTGATTTTGTCCACTTGTGCTCAGCAGGTCAGGCAGCGTCTGTGGAGATCCTGACACATTTCAAGTGCAATGTGACTTTTCTTAGCAATAGGTAATTAGCTAACACCAACATTGAGTATTAACTACCCAACGTATTCAGGAGAAAGAGGACATTGAAGTGAGTGAGTGTGCGGGGAAGGGGCATGCAGGGAGGTTTTTGAGTTTCACAGGTTTAAGGTCCAGTGAATTATTGAGTTACAAGAGGGACCTGTGAGATGAGTTCTAAATTCCGAAAACTACAACTTGCATTTATATAGAGCCTTTAACAAAGTAAGAATACCCCTGCCCCCCAGGTGCTTTCTTGGCACAGGTACATACTGTAATAATGGGTTCCATAAAAGGTGTCAGTACAGGTGCTGAAATGCTGTTCAAATAGTTTGGTTTTAAGTAATTTTGGAAAGAGGTAGAGGGAGAGGGGGAGGAAGAAAGTTTGGGGATTTAGGAAGGGGAATCTAGAATTGGATGTCTTGGCAACTGAAGTCTTTCTGTCACTGGGAGAGTGATAAAACCAGCTCTGATGTGAAGTGATTGTTCTGAAAATTGGGGGTGAATGGTCATGAAAAAGTCACAGTGGGCTATTTGCCCCTTACTGGGTGGAGTTTCCTGCCAGTCTGATTTAGCTGGCAAAAGTGCCAGAGTGGACATTTCTGGGACTACACAAAGGAGTTCTGATGGGATCCCATAGCGAGGTGAACCTGGGAGCTTTGTGGTTATGTTTTTTTTTGATGGGTTTAGGTACAAATGCGATGGGGAGTAGGGTTTGGGTTTTCAAGAAGCTGTTGGTAAGCAGGAAGCGGGGTGATACCTTCTAGGAATCCCATGGGGAACTATTGCCTACCAATAAGAATTCCCCTTCACATTCTTTCAAGCACTTCTATAAATTGAAAAGTCCACCCACTCCCATCCACTTGCCCACACTGATTAAATTATGGTCTAGGCAGCATAATGTTGGGTAAACTGAGGGTGTAACAAACTCAATTGACCCTTAATGATTTAGTTACACGTGGAGGGCACGTTTGGCCAGTTCTGACATCTGCCCACCGTCTATTGGGGTGGAGGGCTGAGTGGAAAGGTAGTAGTATAAACTACATTATATACTCACACTGCTCCATCACTCTTGGAAAGGTTGTAATATCTAGCCCTTTAACAGTGCTTCTCTCGAGATAGATGATGCCTCACCTGTGGAGCTTTTGATCGGGATTTTTACTCCTGGGCCAGAAGTGCAGAGTCGACACATTCCCTGACCACTGAGCTCAGGGTTCCAGCACATTGTTGATGTGTATCTCAAAAAAAAGCATGAAATGTCCCTTCAATCCTCAACGTCCCACATACTTCCCACACCCCATCCATGCCAACCCAGGCCATGTCCTGCCTTCCTGCATAGTCCTTTGGCTCCGCATGGCTCCATGCCAAAATGCAAAGCCAAAGCCTACCTCTTTGGCCCCTTGTGCTGTGCCATATCACGTTATTCTCCACTCACTTCTAACATCTTCCCAGTGATAGATGTCAAACTAACTTGGCTGGAGCTTTCTGCGTTCTCTCTCCCTTTTAAACTTAAGGAGATATTGTCACAAAATTTCAGTGAAGCAGAACTTCTGTTGATGCACCTAAGTTTTATTAAATTAAACCCAATGCGTCAACTAAATCACAGCACATTCCTTTTAAGGAATGAAGTCCAGCTGCAGACCTTGTTATCTCTATGTTATCTCTGTATATATGCAGTTGGTCAAAGGCTACTTTCAGGTTGACTTTAGAAAAAGAACAGTTGGAAACCAGCGGGAGGGCGGTGTAGTTTCATGGCAGTCCAAGTTTTCAGAGCTGGAAAGAAACCTTAAAATTATTTTAGTATTTTCTGTAGTAAGGGCTTTTCTCAAAGTTCAGTAAGGAAAAGTCAGTAAAATAGCCGCTTTCTATGTATTAAAGAGAGAGAGAGTGAGACAGTAACGGAGAGAATCACATGTGGTGAATTTATGCAAGGGTGCAGAAATACTTGCCATATTGTTAGTTAAGAAGAAATTAAAGGGTTAAGCTCGGAATGACACTTCACTGGAATTAAGTGACTGTAAAAGGATGGAGAAAGGATTGAATTTTTTTCTGTTTGATGTTTATGTTAACATCTTTCAAAATTATTATTTTCTTTTATTTGGTCATTTGATATTGGTGTTGCTGCCTAGGGAAGCATTTATTGCCTATCCTTAATTTCTCAGATAAGAGCGAGCTATCAACCCAAAGTCACATGAAGTCGAGACTGTGTGAGGGTAAAAGTATTGAATTCATTCTGCCCTGACGCTTCTCCACTTTATCCTTCCTTCTTTGGTTGGAATGGCTGTAATCGGTTTCTGGAGCTAAGCCACTTGAGACTTCTCTTCTTCTGCCTTGACTATCTTGTAGACAGCTGAATGGCACTGTTAATGTTACAGGCCTTTCTCTTTCTAAATGACCTGCTTCTTTATGAAAGAAACCCGTGTCATCTAAATGTATCTAATTCTGTCTCTCTCCCTGTGACATAGGACACCTTATTGTTAGACAACAGCCCTTCTTTTTTAATCTCTTCTACATGTTTCTGATGCATGGAACTATCCACCTCAAAGATTTTAACAACATCATTTATGTGCGTGTAAATAAATGTCCAGTCAACACTGCGCCAGTCTCATAACTCTAAAATGAAACCAAAACAATGCCTTTCCTTTCTGAACTCACAATGTAGAAATACAAAATATGGTTCTTCCACTTTAAAACTCAAGTTTTCAAATAATAAGCACCATCACATATGAAACTACGTCACAGAGGACCATCAACAATGTTGCACTCCCTCAGTGCTACCCTAACCTTATCAGCTTTAAGTATTCCATCATTTCCCATAGTGGGATTTTATCTGAAAATGTTTTGACTCTACTCACAATTGAGGCAAACTGGCACATTTTCCTAATGAAGCAGTCATTTATAATGAGGAAACAGCAGTAGTTACACAAAGTTCAGACTGAAGTGACTTTAGATTTGATTTGATTTATTCTAGTTATGTGTACCTAAATACAGTGAAAAGCTTTATGAGCAGTACAGGCAGATCATAGTAAGCAAGGACATACAGATCATAGAGTATAAGTGATTGGATTTTATATCATTAAAGCTCTTCTTTACGGTTAACTCTGTTATAGTATAGCCTTTGTGCACCTGCAACATTATTTTCCTACACCTCCAAAATTTTCAGTAAAATAATATGAAGTGTTGATGCCTTTTAAGGAAGATGCCATGAAAATTAAAACAATAATAGGCTTTTTGTTTTGGCTTGATTTGTGGTGTTCCCTGCCTTCCTCGGAGGCATGCTATTTACCATAAGCAATTGTAATATATGCTGGCAGATAGCCATGACATTAAGGACAACATCAGATGCCGCAACCTGGGAAACATACAAATAAAATCAAAGTGCACAATCTTGTAGGGGTCTGACTGACAGGGGTGATGATGAAATTGGTGGCAGGATTGGACGAGAAGTCTGGCAAGACCTTCTTGACATCTGGATCATCTTGTGCCATTGCTTATGCTTTTGCCAAGCAGCATGGTGAGTTTCTCCTCTCTTTAGCTGTAAATGAACAAACTTGCCCCCTGAAGGGGCACTGGAATAAAAGTAAAAACTAACAGCTAATAGAAGCGTATAGAAGGGAACTGAAACTGCCGACATCAAAATAACACTGCGTGGGGTGAACATGCACCTCAACCCCAGTGGTACCCAGCGGTTCCCATTGGTCCTTAAAAGCCTGTAATGTTGCTCTGCATGCTACCTCACCATGGACTTCTGACCATAGTACAAATGGACATGGTTGCTATTGAGAGAAGAGAATAATTTGGAGTCTGGTCGATTGGGTGATGAGAAGAGATTATATCATTTTACTGACCATGTTGGTCTTTAGAATTAGAATTTGAGTTAAAGGAAGTGTGAGTTAATTAGTTACTCAACATGTGAAAAAGTAATAATTGCACACATATACGCACAGGTTAGAAATGAAGTAAATTACAGAAATCAATCCTAAAAGAAAAGATAAAGGCGAAAAGATGTATAATCAATCAACGTATAGTCAATAATGTACAATCAATCTCTGCGTTGTTCATGAAGAGTGGATTGTGGAATCTTTCTTTAATTCAAGATAGGCAAGTTAAACTGGATTCTCTTAAAGCGTATACATTCATTTTGTCAGGGAGAAAGTTATCCACAAGGGAGGGGATCCATTTTAGTTGACCTTGCTGTGGCCAACCAGGGAGGTAGGTGGATAAAGAAGAGATCGAGTTCATACCGCCTCCCTTATGAGGATGACTATAGGCAGGTACCTCATCTGGAACCATAACATGTTGGAAACCTTGCCTGGTGTCTGGTTGCAATGCTATTCAACCCTCTCTTTTCAAATAAGAACATGCCAGATAATCTCTCTTCATTATCCAATCCACCATACCCCCCAATTTTTCTGATTGTTCTTTTTTGTCAGTTATGATGTTGAGTGAGATAACAAGGTGTGGGGCTGGATGAACACAGCAGGCCAAGCAGCATCATAGGAGCAGGAAAGCTGACGTTTCGGGCCTAGACCCTTCATCAGAAATGGGGGAGGGGAAGAGGGTTCTGAAATAAATAGGGAGAGAGGGGGAGGCGCATAGAAGATGAATAGAGGAGAGGATAGGTGGAGAGGAGGCAGACAAGTCAAAGAGGCGGGGATGGAGCCAGTAAAGGTGAGTGTAGGTGGGGGGATGGGGAGGAGATAGGTCAGTCCAGGGAGAACGGACAGGTCAAGGGGGCGGGATGATGTTAGTAGATAGGAGATGGGGGTGGGGCTTGAGGTGGGAGGAGGGGATAGGTGAGAGGAAGGACAGGTTAGGGAGGCGGGGACGAGCTGGGCTGATTTTGGGATGCGGTTGGGGGAGGGGAGATTTTGAAGCTTGTGAAATCCACATTGATGCCATTGGGCTGCAGGGTTCCCAGGCTGAATATGAGTTGCTGTTCCTGCAGCCTTCGGGTGGCATCA
>JAHRHZ010000046.1:8218728-8232196 GCA_024137785.1 Ginglymostoma cirratum
TGCAGGAGGCCCAGGATGGACATGTCATCTGAGAAATGGGAGGGGGAGTTGCTTGTTGCGAACCGAGCGCAGGTGTTATGCAAAGCGGATGTTGAGTGATATCGGTTGCACTGTCCTTGCCAGTGGAGTAGTTGATTTCAAGATTATTGCTTTTGCAGGTCAGCTCAAATTATTTTGTCTTGTTTCCGGTTCAGTGGTGACTGACTTCAAGCCTTCACGCAATACATTAGCTTTTGATCCCTGTGTAATCGTTGTCCTCAAGCTGTGACCTTCACTGGTCCATGCTAACACAACAGCACACTGACATACACAAGCCAAACACTGCAGTTGGGTTTTATCCCTTGTTTTCAATATATTCCTGAAAGTGTATAACACAGATGTCTCTTATCTCCACATTCTGGAAGTATAAACCATTGATAATGTTTTCCTGCTGAGAGGAGGTAATTAGATTGCCTTACACTTTTGCTTTTTGAGGTTTCTCTCTTTGAAGCTTCCCGGGCAGCCTGCAAAGTGCAACATTCCAGGTGCAACTCTCACGTAGCGAATCTTTCAGCAATCAATGAATTCCACTCTTCGAAGTTACATTATCTGCCAGGCTTGGCTTGCAGAGTTTATTTAAAAAATGCACACAGACACATGTCTTGTCCAATAGTTCAGTATTTTCATAAGTAATTTGAGGTTCTGTTGAGTCATTATGACAGAGGTGACCCAATTGCTATCTTAAGGATTCAATATGCATTAAATAATGTAAACCATGATGAACTATTACATTGTGTTCAAAACATTTGGACCAGAATACTCTGCCTGTGTTTGAAAGAGGATAACTTCAAGGCTTTGGAAGCGAATACTATGCAGATATGTTTGTATTCCCAGTTTTGAAAGGGTTAGAGGAATCGCTCAGCAAAAATGACTAATCTGACCCAAGTCCATAAAGTCTCATCCCCTCAGTAGAAGGCTAGTTGAGCATTAACTTTTGAGATCTTTCTCTGCATAATACAGTTGTTGCATTCCTAAAGGGAAGTTTAAAAGACATTTAGATAAGCACATGAATAAGAAATGTTTGGAGGGATATGGGCCATGCACAAGCAGGTGGGACTAGTTTAGTTTGGGATAATGGTCGACGTGGGCTGGTTGGACTGAAGGGTCCGTTTCTCTGCTGTATGACTGTATGACTGTAAGTCCTACAGGAAGTACTTTGAGATACATCAAAGATGTGACAAGCTGCAGTTTCAATACAAATATTAATTCCTTGTGTGTTGACATAACGCACAGTATAAAGCCTCACTGACATGTTTCTGTTGCGTAGGGAAGTCAGAGTGATGTGAGAGATTGCGGATTGCAAAATCAATTGTGTTTAGTATCCGTTAAGAGTATAAAACAAACTGTAGCCAATTCTGTGTGACCATCCTCTGTTTGCAGTTTAAGTGAACGGCTAAACTCTTTCAATAAAGGACAAACCAATGTCACATGATTTCAATAAGTTTGTCCACTGTGCCAACAGCAATTTCCAAGCTTTGGTTTCTTTGGAGTTAACAATAGAGATATTCTTGAGGAGGGAGCCTAGTTCAGGGCATTGGTGCACGGTGAGCAGATATGGGCGCCACACCTTAGGAAGGATACATTAGCCTTGGAGCAAGTATAATGCAAGTTTACAAGAATGACACCTGGACTTCAGGGGTTAAGTTATGAGGAGACATTAACTAAATTAGGCCAGTTTTCTCAAGACTTTAGAAGGTTATGCGCTTATCTGATTGACGGTTTCAAGATATTAACAGGAAAGGGCAGGGTAGATAAAGATAAACTATTTCCACTGGTTGGGGATTCTAGAACTCGGGGGCATAGTCTAAAAATTAGGGCCAAACTGTTCAGGAGAAATGTTATGAAGCACTTTTGCACAAATGGGTGGTAGAGGTTTGGAACTCTCTTCCACAAACAGCAGTGGATGTTGGATTAGTTGTTAATTTTAAATTTGAGAAAGACTTTGTTTTGTTAAGTGCAGTTATTAAGGGATATGGGCCAAAAGGAGATATATTGGCTTAGGCCACAAATCAGCCCTGATTTCCTTGAGTGGCAGAACGGGCTTGAGGGGCTAAATGGCTCGCTGATGTTCCTATAAAAATAACTTTGATCAGGAAATCAAGGCAATGGATTTTGAGTGGTCTCAACTTCCATTACTCAGGTTGGATTGGTCCTTTTATAAACTTTGGCCAATAAAAGATGACCAATCATTTTCAAACAAAACCGTTTATTGCCTTAAGGTGAATATCAGGAAATAATTCTTTACGCAAAAATAAATTTTGTCATGATGATTTTGTGATTGTGCAGAATGGGTGATGACAAGCTGACAATGCATTTTACATCTCCTCTGCATTTAATTCCATTGATTTCCATCAAAATGAAAAGTGTGAGAGATGTAAAGCTGGCTGCCAACAGGCCATCACCAAATTCACTCTATCAGACAAAGTCAAGACCCATCTACTTGGATGCGCTCCTCACTAGGGCAATTAAGGTGGGACAGAATCATTCAGGAAACAATTAGGAGTTTTAATGATTGGACTACAGTGTCTTTCCGAATTAAGATGGACCATCCATTACGTTCCACAGATACCAGTGGGAAATTAATATCTGCAGTCTTACTGCAGTCCCAGAAAGAAGGATTATTTGAAAGGCGAATCAGTTCATGCAAATAAATGTTTCAAAGAAATTGAACTATGAACCTTTTTCTTCATAATAACATCAAAATGAAACTCTGTGGATGTTTTTGTTAAGAGGTAGATTTGCCATATGCAGCAGTACAGAGGGGAAGTGCTCTTTGATAAGATCCTCTGAAATATGCTGAAAGACGCAGAGGATATTGTGGACAATTGATAGCATCTCTCCTTTTTTAAAAATCCTCTCAGTAAAACCTGCATCAATGAATGGCTGTGCAAAAAGCTAGAATATGTACTCTTTGCAAATTGTGGCTGTTTATCTAGATAGATGTGATTATCCCAGAGGTTCTCAAGAAACATTCTGCACCTACCTATTTAATACGACGAGACGAGTCATTTTACATGGTGTTGCATGAGCTCAAATTACCATTATCTTTTTGATATCTTTGCTATGTTTCCTTTTCAAGTATTCCATTAACAAATTATTGTGTAGGTTTTCCTTTCATAAATAAAGCATTAAAAACAATTACAAGAAATGAATACCCATTATTAATGGTTTTATATATATATTCTATTCTTCAACCTCTAATTTGTCTGTGTGTATCTTCTGTTAGACAGACATATAAACAGTAAAACTATTAATATGTAAGGCAAGCAATTATTGTTAGTAACATTAGAGAAGAGACAGTTTATTCATTTATCTGAGGGAGGTTCCTTTGCTTTTTGAATTAAGCCACTGACCTATTTAAACATGCAAGTTAACTTGGTTGTTAGATTAACAGAAAAAAAATCATAAGAATGCATTTGCTGTTCATATAATAATATTTAAATACCTGATATATCTGATAATCAAAGCACTTTTTAAAAAAAAATTCAGTTCTGATTTTAATAAGCAATGGGGTCATTAAGACATTTTGCTTCCTTTGGATATTAAACTTCAGCCCTACCCACCTACTTTATTTCTGTCCTTCCACCTATCATTCAAAGTTTTCTCTCTCAGAAGCATAACTTATTGCCAGTTGAAGCTTTTTAAACTGCTTTAACAGACTTCCTTTTAATGCAGTCGATATACCTATTACAATTTAGGTTGAGGGTTTTGACAGACGGTGATCATTGGCAGAAATTATGCCTGCAGTCATTCATTCCCAAGGTTTCATAGATTGTGGAAATCCTTCCATTCCTTCCTCCTCACTTTGTGACTCAATCAAGAAGTTGTAAAACCCAAGTTTGGAGTCACCCCGTATTTTGATTTCCTCAGGCTGCCTCCTACGTTTTGCTTTCTTGGATTTCAGTTGGATGCTCTTTGATCCATTGTTCTTAATTTTTCCCTTAAAGAGAAGCTTTAAAAACTTCCAATAATAATCCTTGACCCGGCCCACACGCAGAAGCAATGCCTTCAACCTTTTAGGCCTTTGATGATTTAGCTCCTTAGCGAGTCAAGATAAATCAGAAATGCTTAGTTTATTGTGAAAATACTGCAAAGAGAGTGGAGAGTTTGTCTATGTTTTGGCACAAACCCATTACTGGCTTTGTGTGAAATGCTCCTCTGCATTGTTTAATACAATACTGCAAATGTATTTGAATAGCATGCAGTGGATTTTCTAATGGGTCACTATTTAATTCATTACAGATGCTGTACATTTTATCTTGAAAGTGTAGATCATCTGGAGTTTTTTTTCGCCTTCTTACATCAACTCGTAAAATGAATTTACAATTAATGGAACTCTGCTTTGAATGGCTCAGTCGTTCGCTGTAACACTGCATGGATTAACACTTCCGTTAAAGTGAATTTGTTACCTATTATAGTCAAAATCTAAACACCAATTTGTCATTGTTTAGCCCGCAAGGAACAGGGAAAATGCACCTCGTAGATAAACGGAAGCTGCTTCCTCCATCCATGAGCTGTTTAATCCGTGCCTGCGCACTGACTGAATCGCTTAATTACATGTTTGAAAAGTATTCATCTGAGCTCGGCAATCAATCTTAGGAACACAGATCTTTTTCTTTAACAAACATGTTTAGACAATTTTGGATCAGACTTACAAGAGTGCAATACTCCTGGTTTAGCCATCCTTTGAGTTCATGATAAGACAGAAGCACTTCCAGTGTGATAGTGAACAAAACAACACTTTTTTTTTAGTCAAAAAGAATAAATGTTAAGGGGAAAGAATACCCCAGTTCCCGATTGATCAGCCCCCACCTGCATACCTTGATTGTATCCCTCAGTGATTTTCTACAGAAATTCATCATTTTACCTCAGAAACACTTTAGTGTTCCACTTTTTTGAAGCCCTTTGGACCCTAACCCTTCATTAAAGGTGCTACAGAAATGCACACTCTCACTATTGAGGATTACCTGCTTCAAGGACTTTCATCCCTGACAGTCTACCTCACAACTATGTCATATTTTGTGTTGAAGAAGTTTTAAACTGCTGATCTTGATCATTCGTCACTCCTGTCCTGTTGGACCCTCCGTCATAGTGACCCTCAAAGTTTTTGGGGCATTTCAGAAGTAGCCAAATATGTGGAAGCAGTCGTGTGGAGCAAAAAGACAGTTTGGGGGAGCGTGAAGCACAATGCAACAGTGTAGTACTCAAAACAATCGTTATGGATTTAGCTATGAATCCAGGTTGCCAGGATTTGATACTTAGGAAAATTATTTAAATAAAATGATTACAAATGTACTTTCTTTTACTGATGTGGATTACCCCCTGCTTCAGCAAACACTATTTGCCCCACCTGTGGCAGGGTGTGCATATCCGATATTGAACTATTTTGTCACTTCAGGAACTATAACGTTGAAGTGGAATAAATCTCTGCTTGAGTTGAACAAAATAGATTATGTTGAAAAAATGTTAAGAAGAAGGCAAGGGTGCCTTTTCTACCTGAAGGTTAATAGGATGTAAACTATCCTAAAAGAAAGAAAATGTGAATTGCATTCATTAAGTGCCCTACTCAACCTCAGGAAGTCCTGAAGCAATTCACAACCACTTGTGGAATGTAGTCATTGCTGTATGGTACGAAACATGGAAGATAATTTGCTCATAGCAGTCCCCACAAATTACAATCTGTTGTTATGAGTGTTGGTGGAGGGATCAATATTAGGCTGAGACATCAGGGAGAACATCCTGGTTCTCCTTAAATAGTGACGTGGGTTTTTAAAGTCCATCTGAGAGAAAAAAAAGGGATCTTGGTTTAATGCATCACTTTAGAGATAGCACCTCGGAAATTGCAGTGAGGTATCGCTCTGGTGTGGTATGTGAGCAGATTGGCTCCCAGATTTCTTACACATTTCCAACATCAAAACCGTAAAAGCCTCTCAAAGGAGTTGCATTGTAATGCACTTTGGGACACTCTGAGATCATCAAAGTTATTTTATAAATATGAAAATCTGTGTTTTGCTTGTTTTTAGCCTTTGTGGTAAATGTGATGCCTGGGCTATGTTAGACAAGGCAAGACTTTCATGTTTATATTAGTTGGGTAACAGAAAATAAGATATTTTCTGTTTCAAATTGTTTAGATGTCTTTCATCTGACCTTTATTTAAAAAGTAACTGCAGAAAAATGGCAACCCATGATACGTCTGTGCCAGAGTATCCTATGTAAATCCAACCTCGATTAAGTCAAGTTGACCACTTGCCTTTTTCTTCTTCCAGGAATTCTACAAGTTGTTTCCATATCGTTCCATATTCACGGCTCAAATATTTATACAGGATAGACCAAGCTGAAACTTAAAAGCATGTTTACAATTGTTCGTGAGGGCATGGGAGGAGGAGGTTGTGTTTTGGTCCAAGTGCATCTAACAGACATGACATAGTGCAGGACGCAAAGTGGATACAATGCAGAACAAGCCAGTACAGAATGGGGAACTTTTCAGATTTCTCCAGCTCCCGGACTGATGTCTTTTCATAATAATAACTGATCATTTGTTTAAAATACGCGAGACTGCCTGCTGACCACACAACTCGGCAGAGATGACTGTTTAATATCGTCTCCCTGACACATGAAAGCAGCTTTTTTTATAGTTAGTTAGACCACAGGGGCCTAACACATCGGTCATGCCTTTGTAACACTAGGCATTCTGTGGTACAATCAAATTTTCATAATGCGCTTAAACTCCACAATACGTTCAGAGAAGTGAAACCGGCGGCCAATTCTCACTCTATTTATTTTTTAGAAATGACTATTTGTTTGGGCTTTTTTTCTAAAGAAGATTATGCCTTTCAAATGCATCTCCAGTTCAAATAGTTAATGTAAAATGAGCCAGTTTCTGATCTAAATGTCCTGTATCTTAATTCATTTATAATTCAAGCTGATTTTCCCAAGAACTCCTGACTATTCATTGCTTTCGGATTTCTTGTGAACAGGGCCTTCAGGCTCACTGCAATCACCAGCTTGTGGGAGAGAGTGCTGAAGGAAGCAGGGAGAACCCTAGCCCTGTCAATGACCCTGGCTCGATCTCAATGAGAACTAATTAATATTATCACTGGATGCAGAGTGCAAATAATTTTATTCTTCAAAAGCACCTTCTGTCTTAAATTCTACAAAGAAAGCTGACTATTGTTACATCTGAGAAATTTCATCCCAGTGCATTCACAAATCTGCAGCGACGCAGCTATTCAGTTTGTATGTGTTTGACAAATATATAACATTAAACAGTTAGCAAAGCTCAAAAGGAGCTTTAATTGTTTCATGTCAAACCTGTCAATTCCAGTTTTGAACATGCAAGATAGGACAATTTACCATTTGAAAAAAGTGCTAAGCAATTATTTTGGGAGAAGTAGTAGACTGTACAGAGCAGAAAGAGGCCATTCATCCCAACTGTCCTTTGATGGTGTTCATACGCCACAAAAGCTTTTCTCCTATTCTGTATTAACCACCCCTATCCATCTATTTCTTTGTTGTCCCATGTACAGATCTAGATTCCCTTTAAATGCCTGTACATTATTCTCTTCAACATACTAATGGTTTCACCATTCTTTATTCTTAAAATGTATAATTAAACAATAATAATTACCTTGAGAGCATTCAATATTAACAGTAATCAATGATAAATCAAAGTGCATGCAGACACAAAGATCAGTGGGGGTTAGTGATGATTTTTTGTTTTGTACTTTGCAGATCACAGAATAGATGTTTTCTGTTGTTGTTGAGTAACATCAGTCCTAACCCATGGATGGCCAGTTTAATTTTAGAATACATTTGAATACACATCATTCCTTCAACCTATTAGCAAAAAAAATGTCTCTGCATTTATGTTGTTTGGCATGGTGGAGTGAGCTATGCTCTGTACTAAATAATTGAGCTTAAAAATTGACTTTATGCCCATGAAATTACATTTTGTAAATATTGCTATCCAATTTGAAAGATATTCCTGTTTGAACTAATGCATTAACCTATTCAGTTAAGTATTCGTACAATGTCATTTTAAGACCCAAGGTTTTTTATTCTCATCTCCTGTTTTGGCATAGTACAGCTATAGTTACCCGAGATTAAATTGAGATCGTTTCCACATAAAAAGGTTGAAATATTTGCAAACTGTTGAGGATTCATACTGCTGTATCAACTATCTGATTCAGCCCAATCATTTCTGCAGTCCATTCCAGAAAAATGTCTTTTTGCCCATGTTGAAATATCAAAACACCAATAATTTTGCCACACTGCCTGGTAATTGCACTGGCCATGCTAAATTGACCATCATTTCCAGGGATATGTGGGTGAGGTAGATTAGCCATAGAAAATGAAGGTTTACAGGGATAGGGTAGGAGGTGGGTCTGGGTGGGATGCTATTCGGAGGGCCAGTAGGGACTTGTTGGGCCAAATGGCCTGCTTCCACACTGAAGGGATTCTATGAATACAGATGGGAGAGACTAGGAACAGTTTGTATGCTTTGACAAAATATGTTTTTATTTCTGCTCCACACCCCAAAGAAAAACATCCCCGAGCCCCATTTTGTGATTCCCCACAGGCATTTTTATTTCCCATTGTAGAGAGCCAGTTAGCATACCTGTATACATTTCTTTGTATGCTACCTTAACCTGTAAATTTTCCTGTGATTCAGCTTAGATTGTTCAGACATACATTTTACATGATTCAATAGCGAGCCAGAGAATTCAAATCCACTCTGTAAATTCAAATCCCAGTTGAAGTGATTGGGAGTGGAGAAAGTCTCAAGTTTATGCAGTTGAAAAAAAATCTTTCCCAGGTTATACTTCACAGTCCCCTGTTTGGTGTGTCATATCTCAAGAGAAAGACAGGCAAAAAATATGCACCTGAAAACACATTACCATAGAGTTTATTAATGGAAAATTCTATTTAATCTTAACATCCATGACATAATGTGTACCCTGGTCATGAATGGTTTTACAAGGCTGAGATGAACCACAACTTGGGGTGGCATAGTGGCTCAGTGGTTAGTACTGCTACCTCACAGTGCCAGGTAACCAAGGTTCAATTCCAGCCTTGGGTGACTGCCTGTGTGGAGTTTGCACATTCTCCCTGCATTTGTGTGGGTTTGCTCCAGGTGCTCTGGTTTCCTCCCAGAGTCCAAAGATGTGTGGGTTAGCCATGGAAAATGCAGGGTTACAGGAATAGTGTAGTGGGTCATCTGGGTGGGATGCTTCTCAGACAGTCAGTGTGAACCTGATGGGCCAAATATCTTGCTTCCAAACTGTGGGAATTCTATGATGTGGGTGCTAAATAGCAGCTTAAGCTACAAAACCTGTATCAATAATTAGAAGCCAACTTTCCGCTCAGTCTTTAATTTCGTATTTTTGGTTTGATTTATGGAATATAAACTTTCTTTTAATATACTTGGCCTAATTTGCTGAAAAGAAGTTATTCAAAACACAGAAATCTTAGAAGAATATGCATTTGTAGTGAAGGGGCATTTAACACCCATGTGCAACTTCTCTCTACAGTTCAATTAAGACATAAAACCAATAATTTTAAATGGATTGATATGTCTGTCAATACATGTTATAAATCTAGTCAATATTTGCATATCAATAAATATGCACTATAATTTTGAGGCTTACACCTGTCAAAGCAACCTACCCTTTATCTACCCCAAACAATTTAAATAAAGTAATAGTGCACATTTTTTGAAAATTGACTGATAATTGTCTCTTGTCATTCTTTTTATGGTAAACCACACTTAACACTTCGGTTACGTACTGTCAGTATCAAAGCATTCTTTCCAAGAGTTGTTTCATTTGTGGAAAAGCCAGGTAAAGTAACCCTTAAAGGCCCGACACTGATAAAGTGAGGTTCAGTAGATGAAATGATTCATGATGACTGGCATTAAATAAATAGATTTATGGAAGATATAAGATAGCAATGGGCCATTCGGCCCAATTCATTTATAACAGTATTTAGTCTCCATGGAAGCAATTTGTCCTAATCATATTTACTCACCCCGTTTCCATAATCCTTTCATATCCCTTCACTCGTACACTTATCCACGCTTGCTTAACTTCCCCATTATGCTATAATCAATATTCCTACAGGAAAAAAAACAAGTTTTCAATCTTTTTTCACATCTTCATCTCCTTATGTCAAACAGAAATCCAATAAATCTATAATTTGCCTTCTCTAAAGCCTCATTCTCTTTTCTCATGTGGTGACCAACACTGCTCTGTTATCTAACTGAGGTCATATGAGGACAGAAATTTATAAATTCCTTGCGATAACTTTCATGTTTTCTTCTATGTTACATGTCTCTTTTGTGGTCTCTCCTCATTAGAATGCTGATGATCTCTTATCAGAGTGAGTCCCATGTTTCTAAGTCCCTGCTGCTGATTTTATGAGAGGACAAGTGTAGGTTTGATCACCTTCCAGCATTGCCTTTGTCGTCCCGTGCATAAGACTGAAATTCTAATTTTAGTGGAAGGCATGAGGAGGCTTGTAAAGCTTTTCTTCTTTAATTCTCTGCCTGTCAACCATGATGATTGTTTCTTGAACCATGGCAAAGTGAAGTGATTTTTATTATGGGTATGATGAGGTGGTGTGTCAAAAAGCTAGCTCAGCCAGAATAGAGAGCAAATGCAATGCTGTTGGCATAAATCTGGTCTGCACACCAGTCTCAGGAGACTGAGAAAACTGTGTACCACCCACTTCAACCAACAATCATATTTTCTTCACAAACAAAACACATCCTTCAATGCTATATATTCTGAAAATTGTTTGCAGTATTATTCTTAGAGGAATCTACTTCATTCCATGGTCTATTCCAAATGGTGTAGTAGAATTGTGAACTTACCAGGTCAGTGGTACAATGGAATAAATCACTGTGGTTTCCTACTTCAACAAAATAACCAAGCATTGGATTTCATAAGTCCCAGCGTTGAGAGCTGGAATGGCGTAGGTCATCAACTTTTCCCTTGGAGTCAGGAGATTGTTGCTTCAAGCCCCATTTTAACGATTTGATCACAGAAGTCGTTGTTGGCACAGGTAGAGGGCTAAGAGAATGCTGCACCAAAAAATGGTGCTTTCTTTGAGAAGAGATCTTAAACTGTGACCTTAGATTTTCCTATATGATCCCATGGCAATACTTTGAAGAACAGGGAGTTACCATAAATGCCCAAGCCAATATTTAGCATCAATCAGTAGTACTAGGGAAAAACACATAATGTTATAACCCTTACTGAAAGATAGCTGTTATCTTTGTAGCATTTATACTAACATGAATCTTTATCATTATCGAATGAGGGAGTGTCAGATGTTATCAAAACAAATGTGAAGGAGGAATAAACTGCATTTGTGGTTGGGATTATACAGGGGATGCCTGCAGCATCAAATCATGCCCAGCCAGAGAAAGGTAACTCAATTCTATTGAAAGTGGCTGCCAAATGAGTCCTTCCTGGGTTGCTGTGATCAACAACGGTGTGCTGTAGGATCTTCTTTCTGATGAATCTTCTCATTTTCCTACTCACCCTCTGTGGTTCTCACAGATCCTCATTGTCCTTGACACACTTTTATTACATCCTCCAATTATACAGAGCAAAGCATACCTCCTTATAAGGCACTGCACCACTGGCTTTCCCTCACTTGCAGGACATTCCGTGGAAGACGAGTGAGCATGGGTCCTCTGCACATTTGCACACATCCATTGCTTACTGGATGCTCCACATTCGGAAGCTGCTGCAGATCTGCTAGAGATTACTGCTGGCACTGGGATTCCACACACGAGTTTTTGAACCATTTCTGTGCACCCTGTTAGCACAACAAGCAGAGAGACAACAGCAGCCTCTGTGCCTGGATCCCTTATGGGTGGCTCCAATGAGCCTATGTGGGGTTGATTTGGAATGTTCAATGAGAGCCAAGATTGCTTGTGGCTGGGATTTTTGGTTGACATAGTTGGTCAATGCACAAGGCTCACGTTCAGAATTCTGAGACAATTGATGTTTTTACTCTGTGAGCATCTGATTAACAAAATTGATTATTAAACAGCCTCAGACCATTTTCAAGTAGAACTACTGTCTCCGAGATAACAGAAACACAAACGCTCCCTGTCCTGATGTGGTGGCAGCCATTTTGTGTTTCCATTGCACACCTGTGATTTGCCTTTCAATGGTGGGCAAAACAGGCAGCATTTAATGGAGTGATCCTCTAAGATCAGCCTCACAGTCTGAGTGATCCTGCCAAAACCTTTATGTTTCTCTCTGCCTTGCCTTTTCTGCCAAATCCATCTGCCTTGATCTTCACCATGTTCACACCCAGCCCTCATCAAAGCCAGGGTAGTGGTGACCATAGATAACCTCCTGTCCCGCAATAACCTGTGCCCTCTACTGCACTATCATCTTTCACACTTGTATGTTGATTTGCTTCCTTCACAATTATTGATGCCTCCACATCTCAGCATGCTGCTTTCAATCCCCTTAGGTGGCTGCCCCAGCTTCCACACCTCAGCAGTGGCCTCTGATAATGCCACTTGACTTTAACTGAACAGACACCCTCACTGCAGAACTGATCATAGTCTACCCCACCGCTCCTAGACTGACTTGGAAATACAGCCCCAACTACTGACTGATCAGATCCCTGACTGATCTCTGTGTGGCTCCCTGACTTACCTATTGCTAATCCCTGTCTAGTTACACAGATCTGCCTGACAAATCTGACTGTTCACATAGCGTGTAGCAAATCTCAACAATCATCTATGTGATTAAATTGCTCCTCATTTTCCCACCATTTATTTCACTAATATTTTTAATCTATGACTTTTGGTCACTATACCACAATGGAAATAATTAATCTCCATTTATTTGATCAAAGCCCATCATAATTTTGAATGTTACTATTCGATCTCCCCCTAGCTTTTGCTGCTCTAAGGATGAAGGATTTAAGTATTCCCAATCTCTCGTCAGAACTGACTCTCTCAACCCCAGCATCACCTTGGTCAACATCCTCAGAACTCCCCCCAAGCCTTGTCATCCTGTCCACTGTGCAGTGTTCATAATTGTAAACTATAGTCCAACTGAGAACAATGGAGGGATTTAGGTTTAGCATGATTTTTAGCATGACATTAGCTTGAGCATGTCTTGATTTTGTACGCAATGTCTCTGTTTATCCTGTTCACTTCTTTACCTGCCTCCCTAACTTGGCCCATAAAGATGTTAGAAAATTCCTCCCCATGTCTTGAACCCACACTGCCCACATCCACTTCTCAAAATAGTATAACTTAAATTATATCAGAGATAGTAGGAACTGCCGATGCTGGAGAATCTGGGATAACAAGGTGTAGAGCTAGATGAACACAGCAGGCCAAGCAGCATCAGAGGAGCAGGAAAGCTGATGTTTGGGGTCTGGACCCTTCTTCAGA
>JAHRHZ010000046.1:8237196-8251884 GCA_024137785.1 Ginglymostoma cirratum
GTGACTTCTGACTTTGTCCCCCCACCGTCCAAAACTGGCATCGCCACATCATAGTTTCCCTGGAAGAGGTGGGTTAGGAATTTAATTTGGGGTATCAATGGGGAAACTCATTATTCACAGAGATGATAGAATTCACATGAGCATTATCAGACAACACTCTGTAGTGAGTAGCCTCTACTCACTCTAGAATGACTCTGTCGGACACATGGCAAGTGAGCCTTGTGCATGTTGGAGAATGACAGTGCTCATAGAAGTAGAACTTTTTTTTATTAATTATACTTCATGTTGGAAGTAAAGCTTTGAAGATATTTAATAAAGTAAATCCATTGAGTGAAATTACATGGTATGATGTGAATAGAGAAATGTAAAGAATTCTTGCAAAATTGCTTTAATTTTAACAGATGGTTTAAGATAAATGGGTTAGCACTCTCATTAAAAGTATTCACTGCATTTATCTGCTAATGTTATACAGTTGCGTTTTATGGCATTATTCACTATTCAAGGCTAAAAATTAGAGGCCAGGAATTTCATCCAGACTGTCTCCCTTCTACCATTTTAACTATATCAGAAATGGCGTGGGGAAAATTTATTCATTGCATAAATCAGGCTTCTGCCAAAGCTGTAGCAACTTTGAACAAATTCCTGGTTAAAGTCTGTGAGCGGCATGAAGAGTATTTATTCATGCTTCTGCCTGATTGCAGGTTTCAAAATGATGTGAAGGGATAAGTAACATCAACTCAGCACATTGGCTTTAGCAGGACAGACTCGATGGGCCGAAGGGCTGTATGATTCAATGGTAGGCACTCAGCTGACATCCATTGGCAACAAGCAACTTTCAGGATCAGATGTAAGGCATTGTTTTGACTGAAAATAATTCTTGGACTTAATACTTTTTTTAATTCATTCTCAGGATGAGGGCATCACTGGCTCGGCCAACATTTATTGCCCATGTCTAATTGCCCAGAAGGCAGTTAAAATCAGCCACATTGCTGTGGGTCTGGAGTCATACGTAGGCCAAACTAGATAAGGACGGCAGACTCCCTCCCCTAAAGGGCCTTTGCGAACCAGATGGGTTTTTCTGACAATCAACAATAGATTCGTCACATTCATTAGATTCTTAATTCCAGATTTTTTTTTTGCTTGAATTAAACTTCAACCATTTGCCGTAGCAGGATTCAAGCCCTGATTTCTAGAACATTGTCTTGATCTCTAAATTAATAGTCCAGCAATAATACTATTAAGCCATGAGCTCTTCATTAGATGGATGCCGGTTAGATTTAAAGATTTAAATTTTGCGTTGAGATGATGCATTATTTTATATACAGTACACAGCAGCAGATCTTTTACATTGCACTTTAACTTTGTTATGTCCAGCTGAAGAGGAGTAATCAGCTTCTTTCTTTTAAAGCCCCCTCTCAGTTAGTGATAAGAAGCATTGGCTTTATCTTTTAGCTTGCAGCTATCACTCTTCAATAAAGGGTAACTAACTCGAGAACAAAATGAAGGTGTTGAATTAGAAGGGGTTGGATTCGAACAGAAGCCTGAGTGATGTCAGCTGTGTGAGACCGATTCTGGAGTCAGGTGCAGCAAGATCCCACCTCGATGCCAGGAGTAACCACCTTTTCTGCTTTCCACAAGCAACATGATGAGATTCTCACTGGGCAATGGTGAGTTGCCAGTTGATGGTCATTAATGGCTGTTAAGCACCTTGTTAATAGTCAAGGCCACTTCATGATTATTCAGTCTCCCATCTTTCCTAACATGACAAACAAGTTTAACGTCGGGAAAGATTGATAGGGAAAACAGTATCAACCTTGCGGATGCAGCTCGAATGATCTCAGTGTTGGAAACCAGGCACTAACATCTCAGGGCACGCTCCATCGGAATCACCACATGCACCACAAATCCATAGACGCTGACTTTTGACATGTCCAGCCTCTAAGAACCCTTGTGCACATCTTCAGTCCTCTTACAGGACACTTATGTACTTCAATACTGCACCCAATGCTGCATCAGAAACTATCATTGTCTTGTTAAAGCAAGGAGACTGTGTGCTCAGGACATGCACCCAGCTCATGGACTGGACCAGCCTGTATCTCTCAGCTCATCATTGGTGCTGTGAGGCAGTAATGAGTCATTGTGCTGCCCTAAGATGGAACAGATGTTAGATGTGAGTGATGTTATTGAGGGCTGGTAGATAATTAATGAGGTCAGAGAGCCTGTTAGGCCTTACAGTGACAAACCCTCCAAAAAAAACTTGACACAACTCAAACTTAGCCACAAAAACTGTACAACTTAGGCCAGATTTTCATTAATGAATGAATTTGCTTCCTAATTAATACTTAAAAATAATACAACATACGATGTCAAATTTGCACGCAAGCACATGATAATGTTAAAAAGAAACAATGGGAGGACGTCTAGCACCGACAGGAAGGTAAAAGGCTGTTGCAGTTTAAAACTTTTCGGGATTTTGACATGTGAGAACAACCTGAGTCTTGACTTTTTTTAGCTGTTGTCTTGTTTCTTCAACAGTGGTGAAATTTGCGGATAGTCTTGAATTCTCAGTAAATTGCTATTTACCCAAGCTGATTTTTCATTGGGCACTGAGTTCAAGATTGAGAGAGAGAAAGGTTTCCAGCTTCTTGTAGATGTCATGCTTCTTTTTCATTCTGCATTTCTTTCCAAAAACTGTTACCTGAAATATAGTTCTTTTGTGGATTCTGGTGTCTGGTATCTTAAGCTGCACAATCTACAGTCAATTTTGATTGACTATATAACTTCTAGAAAGGTGTAAAGCAACCAGGAGATACACATCTAAGTTTCAGGACCTTCTGTAACAATATTAATTTTAGTTTTGATTGATCTTGTTTACTGATGATGATCATGGTAATATTTTAAGTTGGTATTGCTAATCTTTTAAAAGATCACATCAGTCCATGAAGGTCTCAGATATTAGAATCTAATAATAGAAGTCAAATATTGATACTTCATGTTTAATGTTATCGTAACAACACAATAAAACCTCCCAAGACACATGACAAGAGTGTTATCAAACAAAAATACGATGCATGGAAAGTTTTAGGACTGATGCCCAGAAGCTTGATCCAAATGAGTAGGTTTCATGAAGCAGCTAAAAGGAGTAGAGGAAGAGATGGACGGGTTAAGAAAGGATATTCCAGAACATAGAACATAGGCGCCTGCCAATAGTGAACTGATTAAAATCAGGGATACTTATGCTGTTCGAATTAGAATTGGAGGAATGTAGATCATAGACTCCTTTCGGTGTGGAAAGAGACAGTTTGGCCCTTCAAGTTGACACCGAGCTTCTGAAGAACATCCCACCCAGCTCCTATCCTCATAACTCCGCATATTACCATGGCTAATCTACCTCCTGGACACTACAGACAATTTTACATTGCCAGTCCGTCTAATCTGCACGTCTTTGGACTGTGGGAGGAAACTGGAAAACCTGGAGGAAACCGATGCAGACACGGGGAGAACGTGCAAAGTCCACATGGACAGTTGTCCAGGGTGAGAATTGAACACGGGTCCCTGGCGCTACGAGGTGGCAATACTAAGCACTGAGCCATTGCGCCACCCAATACAGGTATCCTTGAAGGTTGAAGGACTGGAGGAGGAGACAGAGATGGGCACGCGAGTTTGGATGTAGACAGCAGGATCCTCTGTAATTTCGCCTTTGCAATGGGTAGACCATAGGAGGCAGGTCTAGTCAAGAGGAACAAATGCATGCATGAAGGTCTCAATCGTGGATGTGTTAAGGGAAGGGCAGAGTTGTTCAAGCAGTTGAAATAGGAAGTCCTTGTGATGGTACAGATGTGTGGTCTCCTCAGGATCACACAGGGATAACCATGTTTACAACCAATCTGGTTTCATCTCAGATTTTTGTCAGGGATAAGGGGAAGTTCGGTGACTAAGGATTGGAGTTTGGCATGCAGAATGAAGACAATGACTTCAGCCTCTGCCACTTTTATTCAAAGGAGATTTCTGCTCATTCGACACTGGAGGCTGAAAAAGGCATCTCATAGAATCATATAGTACAGTGGAGGCCCTTCAGTCCATCAAGCCTGTACCACCAAAATTACACTACTACCTACACTAGTCCCACCTTCCCACACTAGATCCATAGCCTTGAATTTTATGACACTCCAAGCACACATCCAAGTACTTCTTAAATGTTGCGAGGTTTCCCATGTCAACCAACCTCCCAGACAGTGCATTCTAGATCCCTACCACTCTCTGAGTGAAAATATTTTCCTTTAAATCCCTCTGAACCTCCAGTCTTTCACACTATAAGTGTACCCACTTGTTCTTGACCTCTGAACCTTCTCTGCTCCCAAGAAAACAACCTGATCTTATCCAGCCTATCTTCATGGTGAATAGTCTGATCGTTTCAAGACAGTAAAATCCATCTGCAATCTCTCACAAAATAAAAAGAAGCAAATCTGAAGTCATTGGCTTGCTTTAAATCTCAAATGTTATTTTTATCTTGACAATTTTTCTCTCCTGTCCTGAGGATGCTGATTTACTGTGTCGTAGGCACTGAATATCTAAATGTTGGTGCTATTTCTAGATAGCTTGTCCCTAAACCACGGCAAGGATCTTTGGATCTCTTGCCACTAAATTTGTTGGAAAAATTGAGGAATTCCCAACAAAGTGGCATCCTAGGGATCAAAGCTGTTGAGGGATATTGGTACCCTGGTGACTTGCACTTCAGTGACATTGGCACTCAGGTACATTGACACCCAAGTGATATTGGCACTTCAGGAACATAAGCACCTTCGGTACAAATATTCCCAGAGTGTCTACGCTTTACAGACATTAGCACCTTTAAAGCAACACAGTTCAACATTGATATTTCTCTAATTCATAGTAATTGATGGTAAAAAGACTTGTTTTATTTGATACATGCCTGTGATTAGAATCAGTTAATTAAGATATTTATGGTGTACTTTGTTCTGTGTGATTAAGGTGCATTTGCCATGTTACATGTTACTTTCTTCAGTCAATTCAGCTGTTGCTACATATTTTGGGGGCTGATGTTCTACAGCGCATTCTATTTTTCATCTGCATAATGTAGATAGCAGTTTTTCAATTTAAAAAAAAGGCTCAATCTTTGGGCAATGACTTTACATTTTCAATGTCCCTCTGCTCATCTTGAAGTCTTCACAATGCATTTTCAAAAAAAAACTCAAATAAGCATTACAGTCATATATTTAATAACATTTGGAGTTTGAACTGTATATCTTCTCAGAGAGGTGATAAGATTGTCTAGCTGGGCCTCATAAATCAAACTACTATCGGCAATGATCGCAATGACATAATGTGTGAAAAAGAAAATTAATCACAGCTGGCATGTGAAGTAGCTGAAGCACGAAACATAATGCATTATGAAAGTGACGGCTGTAAATGTCAAAGAGGCGCTTTCTAACCAATAGCCTCCATTTAACACTGACCGGTAATGCTGAGCATTCTTCAGGGAGAACCAAAAACATTTAAAAAGCAGATTGTGTTTGTATGAAGGATAACATTACTGCATTCATGACAATTCTGAGTCAGTTCATTAAATGATACATGGATGCTTCCAGTAGTTCACTGTTGAATGGCTTGATGGAGAGACCAGTCTTTCTCTAGGAGTTTCCATTGCAAGCCTTCACGAGTGAATGGTATGCCTGTAGCCTACGGCACAACCTGTATACACTTTCACCTTTCAGGAAATTAAACTGAATTGAATATGCAGCCTCCATGAGAAATCCTATTGTGTAGTTTGCTTTTCCAAAAAAAAAGTGGGAGGAGAAAACGTATTAACAGTATGAAGGGTGCCAGAAGTGTTTTCTTTATTCCTTTTTCTCCTCCTTCGCTCTGTGCCCACAGTCTGACCCATACACATACACAGACACAAGGTTACATAGAAACATAGAAAATAAGCCATTCAGCCCTCTGAGCCTGCTCTGCCATTCAATGTGATCATGGTTGAACATCCAAGCCAGCACTCTGTTCCTGCTTTCTCCTCACACCCTTTGCTCCCTTAAGACTTAAGAACTATATCTAACTCCTTCTTGAAAACATTCAATATTTTGGTCTCAACTGGTGTGTGTGGCAAAGAATTCCACAGGCTCACCACTCTCTGGATGAAGGAATTTCTCCTCATCTCAGTCCTAAATGGTCTACTCTGTATCTCCAGACTGTGACTGTGGTTAGAGATATCCTTAGTCTTCAGGAGACAGAGAGAGGTGTCACCTGTGGTGCAGTTGGCTTGCAGGTGTCCTCTATCAACCAGTTCCCTTGTTTAGCTCATTTGCAATTGCAGAAATAGAGTGGGATGCAGGACTCTAATTAGAAATGAGGATTATACTCTGGTCACGTTGACCTGAACTCGACCAGCTACTCAAACCAAAGCTAGCTCAAACCACTGAAATTGTTCAGTTTTAAGTCATTAGTGTGGCTGGAAACATGGCTTGTCTCCAATCTGTTCATCAGATAATGAGCTCGCATTTCTTGACAAAATATCTTTTTCAGAAAGGCGCACCAACCAGAATGGTTAAAGCCCAGTCATGGCCCAATTAGCTTTGACTTTGCAACTTTTACACTGACTTAAATCTTATTTAAAAGTACAAAGACATCTTGCTCTTCAGATTCCCCATCTAAAACACACACAGGAAAAAAGAATCAATTTGTGAATTTTCACTCTTCACACAATAGTGTGCTCAAAACCTAAGAGGACCACAAGTGTCCACACTGTGGGGCAAACATCTTGTTAAACTGTAACGTGTGGTGTAGCAGCAGGGTTAGTGCTTTTCCTTTCTTATTTGTTTTACACTGTTCTGGAGCCCCCTTCCCCTTGCCTGTTATTGGAGAAAACTACATTAGTCATTATGTGCAGTCACATTGTGAACACATTTTTTTACTGTTGCATCGACAATATCAATGCAAATCATGGCTCAGTTCCAATTTTAAAACCATTCATTTGCACCGTTATGAATCCATGATATTCCTTATCTTCCTCTGCCTTTCCTTCCATCTTGTGTTTTTTAAACCCTGAGATTGGTGTCGACCATCGTCAGTTTTAGCAGATGTAGCTCACCATTTTCCCTCTTTCTCCTGTGCTTTTGAGGTATGTCCTTTATGCCTTACCCTCCAGCTGGGCTTCCAAACAGCAGACTGGAAAACCATGGCTCCCGATGCTATCAGAGTGCAGACTTTTTATGACACAAGCGTTGCTTTTGTTGATTCACTCATTTTCCCCCCACCAAGTGAGATTTTTATTTTCTCACAAGGATACGAGTGGTTTCCAACAAGAGCCACCCTGGCTGGGAGACAATAGGTTGGTCGTGACAGGCAAGCTCCGACGGTGGTATTTCACACAGGGGTCAATTTCCTTGGCTCACCTTGTGACCGAGGTTTTATAAGGAAAATGGGAAGAGTTCTTCTGATTGCTACTTCTCCTGAAAATGAAATGTCCTCCTAATACAGATGATGTGGAGGTGCCATTGAGGTGGACAAAGTCAGAAGTCACGCGACACCAAGTTATAGCCCAACAGGTGTATTTGAAACACAAGCTTTTGGAATGGTCCTCCTGACAAAGCCTGACGAAGGAGCAGCACTCTGAAAGCTTGTAATTTCTATTAAACTTTTTGGATTATAACCTGGTATTGTGTGACTTCTGACTTTGTCCTCCTAATATTCATAGCATCATCGAATCCCTACAAGTGTGGAAACAGGCTATTTGGCCCAACAAGTCCACACTGCCCCTCTGAAGAAAATCCCACCCAGACCCATTCTCCTACCCCTGCATTTCCCTTGTCTAACCCACTTAACCTAAACATCTCTGGGCACTATAGCATAGCCAATCCATCTAACCTGCGCGTCTTTGGACTGTGGGAGGAAACTGGAGTACCCAGAGAAAACCCATGCAGACACGGGAGATTATGCAAACTCCACACAGACAGTCACCCGAGGCTGGAATCGAACCCAGGTCCCTGGCGCTGTGAGGCAACAGTGCTAACCACTGAGCCACCGTGCTGCCCCTAAATTGGTTAAGTGCCTCATGGATTGCTCGAAAAGTGCAAAAGCAAAACACATACATATATAAAAAGCTGTTTCAAAAAGATGGCCTCCTGTGATTTTGTTAGAGAAGTCACTCAGTTAAACAAAGAAAGGAAAACCAAATTTTCTATTTGAAGCAAAGCAAGTTGGCCCCATTAATGAAAGATGTGGATGTTTCATTTGTTCTGTGAATGTAGACTGGAATCTCATGAGCATGCACTGAGCATAAAACACGCGGACTAGGTGCCCAGAAAGGTTAATGAACTAACAGCTTTGAATATCGTGTTCAGAATAGGATTTAGTGTCAGTAAAGCCACAGATTACTAAATACTTTGGGGAACATGATATCTCCTGGGCTGTTGAGATCATGGAATTTCATATCAAGGATGGCAAATGCTCAAGAATGAATTAAGTGCTTAAGGGACATTTTTATACATTAATGTTGCTATTGCTTCGATAAGAATCTTTGAGTTTTGCTTAACGTACCTATTTGGGAAGAAAGTAGATCTATGGACAAAGTCATATGAGTCAAATTACCTTTTTAACAATCTAGACATTCTAAAGTCTTCCTGCCAAATCCAAATACTGTGTCAAGACACAGCCATTACATATAATGCAATATCCAAAGTGTAAATAGTTTTGATGATACAATGCTACCTTTAATTCCAAATGTAAATTGAAGTTGATATGAAGATGCAGCCAGTAGTTATGAGGGAAAATGAAAAATTGGTGTTTATTTCAAGTGTCATGATGATTGATCAGAGCCCCTAGATACTGCAGCCATTTTTAAATGTCAAATTCCAAATTTTAAAAAATTACTTTAATTTTAAGATTTGATTTAACTTTTAAAATGGACTGCCGCAAATAAGATTGCAGATATAAATTCAGTGCTATTTGGCCAAGTCTTATGTGGGGTGTGTTGCATATGCTAGATGTCAGGAAGATGTTAAATTAAGAGACTGAGATGTAACTGAAGAGAGAATGAGGAAGCTGGCTATCTTTCCCAGCCCAGAAGAAAGCCACTCTTACAGATTTTTTTTTTGTTTTGCCTTTCCGGGTATGTATAAAAAAAGGGACAAAAATAAAACACTACAGCCTTGATATGGGTGTGCTAATGAAAGAAAATGTGCTAGTGAACTGAGCACTCATGTGTACCAACCTGGGTTTGAATGCCAGTATGTTGTGAATGCGACAGTCAAAGAAGTGTTACTAGCCATCCCTGCACTGCAGGTAAAAGGGTTGCTCACTCTGAGTGCTAAAAGCCAGCTAGCTAATCACTTAGTCAAAAGGCAAGAGGATAACAGAAGGACTCTCTCATTCAGAGTACAGCCAGCCAACCGCCATCAAAAGGAAACATGATAAAATGATGCTAACTATCCTGCAAAAGTGAATAATCCAGAAATTGACTATATCAACAATCCACTATCCATTCTACATGACCAACTCTGAGAGACTGATTACATATCTTTTGATCTTTGTCTTTTATTGTACTCAAATCTTATTTCTAATCTGTGTGTTATACTGTTAATCCTGTTCATGTTTAGTAACGAATAAACTCAGCCTGCTGTTAACTCAAGGAAGCCTAGTTAAATTGGCACCTTTTCCAAACATAAATTTACTTGGTCTAGGACAAAGGAATCCACAAGGGTGGATCCTTTTTAACTTAACCTAGTTGCAATGAGCTCATAGGGAGGGTGAAGAAAGAGGGGAACCAGTTTATCCTTCATCACCCAGGCACTTAGTGATTTATAATTTCTGGAACCATGATAGGGAGCATTGCTTGTACTCTGGTGTGATGATACTATGGCTGTAAGAGGTGCATTTTTTTTATGAAGAAAGGTTGAGACAGACATATAGAGCCATCTGCTCAAAGCCAATAGAGTAAGCAGCTTGAGAGGCCTTGAGAGGTGGAATAATAGAAGCAGCCTGAATGGGTGAGGTCAAGCTCCCATAGAACCATGATTTTTTTTCAGTTTTAGCCTTCAGTACAAGTTGTTACTGGAGTCTTGAACCTGGATGTGGAAGCTCTTATTCCACTCTCTGCTACTGCTAAAAGTTGTGGTTCTCTTCCTGCTGCTAGAGTTGCATGTGAGACAATCTGTTTTACAGAATTTGCCTTTGTCAAGAGTGCATTCATGAAATGTTACTATATTGGAACTGTTAATTACTAGTGGTTAATACATCTATTATTTTGTTAAGTATTTCAATAGATTTACAGTTAATTATTTTATTTTTATTTTGTCTGTATTTTAACTATAGTATCAAAAGTGTATTTTTCTTCTGAAATACAATGCTTTACACTTATCTTTACAGTTAGAAAAGTTACAGTCTAGATTATATTCTTAGTTTATTTTGAGGGTGTTTGGTCTGGTCCATAATAAACTGAGGGCCCTTGTCGGCATCAAGATCTATAAATCCAGGTTGGGTTTAGGATTATTGGACTCAAAGTTAGTGAGTGTTGAGTGTTGATGTTTTTTATTCCGGGTGTTGCTTTTGATTGATTTAAACAGTGTGTGCCTAGTGTGATAACGACTCAGTTGCTAAGAGTTGCCTACGGGTGGAAGAAGTTACTTCAGGAAGTTTGCAGAAAATCAACAAGGCAAAGCTTTCGGAATTGGCAAACAATTCGAAGTTGGATTTGCCTGTGTCTGTGAGGAGATGGAAGATTCTTACAGCAATAGCTCTACATTTATAATTGCCAGGAATGCAATTAGAATTTTCTCCAGCCTCATTTTTCAGCAATCCACTCTTGCCTCTCTCGCTTACAAAAGAAGAACAAAAGAACAAAGGAGAAGGCCTCCAAGCCTGTGCTGATCATCATGCCCTGACTAAACTAAAAAAGAAACTTTCTACCCTTATTCGGTCTGTATCCCCCTATTCCCTCCCTATTCATGTAACCATCCAGCTGCCTCTTAAATGTCGCCAATGTGCCTGCTTCCACCACCTCCTCTGGAAGTGCGCTCCAGGCTCCTACCACTCTCTGCATGAAAAAATTTTCCTCAATCTTTCTTCTCAAAAAAATGTGAAAAATGCACCACTTAAAGCCATAGTATTGTCACACTAGCCATAACAGAGGGAAATAAAATGTAACAGCAAGGGAGTTATGCAACAGTTTCAAAGTTTTGTTCTCCTCATTTAAGAAATTATACAATTGTATTTGAAGCCGTTCACTTGGCTGATTCCTGTGATGAAAGGATTATCTTCTGAGGAATTGGTGTTTAGGAGAATGAGCAAAAATCAGAATATGACTTTAGGATCATGAGATGAGTTGACAGGGTGGATACTGAGAGGATGCTTCTCCTTGTAAGGGAGCGTGGAACTTGGGACACAGTTTAAAAATTAAGGTCTCCCATTTATTAGGATATTAGGAGAAATGTTTTCTTTCAGAGGGCATTTGTTTCAGTAATTCTCTTCCCAGGGACATTGCAGCCATTGGTAATGGTAGTTGAAAAGTTAGTTTCATGATCGTTAGTTTTGCTAATTGGTTGAGATTCTGTAGTTTAGATTCTTTTAGACTGGGATTGAATTCCAACATTCAGGGTGAGAGAAAGTCCCTTTGTTGATATGTTTCCCCTTTTAATTGATTTGCTGCACTCAGAGTGAGAGACACTTTACCTGCAGCATAAGGGTGACCAGGTCGACCGTGACTTCGACAGCACGCTCCTGTTCAAACCCAGACTGATAAAGATGAGAATGTTTGATTCCATTATCAGAATCCAGTAAAGTTGAAGCTGGCTTTTTAATCCCTACCTTTGAGAATTCTTCAAAGTGAGAAACACGAAAGGTGCCTGCAGTTTGAGACATAACCTGGAAAGGGTGGCTCGTTGTAGATCAGGGTTCATCAGACCTTCTTCATCTTTGCTGTCACCAGAGATCATATTCCAGTCTGTTTTGCCTTGCCACCTCCTCCCATGTGAAAGGTTGTTGTTTGACATTCCCTTCAAATCCAGAAATGTGAACTTCCATCATTGTCTTTTTCTAGGCAGTCACTTAATTTACAAAGCCATTTGTATCTGCTCCCTTTAAAGCAACTTTTACAAGTTTAAAATGTTCATCATACTTTGATGTTCTGACCTATGGTCATAACAACTGTGATGCAGAATATAGTTTCTGGCATACAGCATGTCTCTTAATGGCACAGCAGAGAGACAGTAAGACAGAATATTGCTGTTTATTTAATATGGTTTTGGAATTACAGGGAATAATAATTTAGCAAAATTGGCAGCATTACCATGCCATAAAATTAAGTGTCAATCACTTTTTACATCAATAACTACAACTTTATGAATCAATCTTATTGTCTGTCAATCACAGTTAAATTAACAAACCCCTTTACACTGAATCGTTCTGTAATAGATAGGGTGCTTCAACTCTATAGTTTTCAACACAGATCCTCAGTCTTCACAGCTATGCAACAACACATAACATCAAAATGTATATCACTGGCAGATTTTCTATTCTTGAAATAGACATATTCTTTCAGTAATAACTGCTTTATTATAAATGCATCCTGCTCTGAAATGCAGTCTAAATTTATCGCAGCGCATTTAAAAAAAACCAATAGTATGCATTGCAGTTATGTTAAGGAGACATAATAACATGGGATTTAAGCTGTAAATCTTCCATGAAAACTAATAAGGTTGTCTAGTTGGGTCTCATAAATCAAACTGCAATTGCCAATGACATGCAGCAGCAAGCATAGAAAAAACCACCAGAGTGGGAGACTTTTGCTGGGAGCAGACCCATGACAAGAGAAAAAAAGTACCCTTTATCCAATTGTTCCCATTAACCTAACACCACAAAATGTAATTGTACCAATCGTGAACTTACTTCGCGCTGAAGAGCTAAATTCATGATCCTATACGTGTGACTTGGTTTTCAAAAAAAAAGAATTTACATCGCTATAGTGGCTTTCATGACCTCAAGATGTTCCAAAATGTGTCACAGCAAATGGAACATGTCTTTTGAAGTTCAGTCAGAGTTGTAAAATAGAAAACACAGCAGCCAAGTTGCACAAAAAATGCTTCCAGAAATAGCAATACGATAATGGTCACAGATGTTAGTTGACGGATAAACATTGACCCGAACAATGGGGAAAGCTGTTGTTGTCTTCTTCAAGACAATGCTGTGGGGCCTCTAAATCCGTCCAAAAGTGTAAGTAAGGCCTTATGTTGATATCTGTCAAAGGGAAAATGTTAGAGGCTGCTATTAAGTAAATTATAGCGAGACTCTTAGGTAAATTCAAGGTGATCAGACAGGGTCAATATAGTTTTGTGAAAGGGTAATCAAACTTGACTAAATTATTCAGGCAGTAGCATGTGATACAAATAAAGGGGAAGCAGTGGATGTACGATACTTAGATTTCTCGAGGACATCTGATAAAATGCCACATCAGAGGTTATTGTGGAAAATAAAAGCTCATGGTGTACAGGGTGATATTTAGTAGATAGAAATCTGGCTAGCTACCAGGAAGCAGAAAGTAGGCATAAATGGGTCTTTATCAGGTTGGCAAAGTGTAACACGTGGTGTGCCAAAGAACTGGTGCTGGCACCTCAACTGCTTATAATTTAAATAAATGAATTAGGGATATAAGATATGTTGCCAAATTTGCTGATGATACAAAGATAGGTAGGAAAGTAAGTTGTGAAGAGGACATAAGGAGGCTACAAAAAGATCTGGATAGCTTAGGTGGAAAGTTTAACAAATGAAGTATAATGTGGGATAATGTAAAATTGCCCATTTTGGCAGGAGGAATTTTTAGAAGAAAACAGGCATATTACACGTAATTTGTGAGAGATTGCAGAACTTTGAGATCTGGGTACCTTTGTTCATGAATCATAAAAATTTCTGTGTAGTTACAATAAGCAATGAGGAAAGCTAATGGAATGTTTTTAATTTCTTGCAAGGAGAAATCAATCTAAAAGTAAGGGAGTTTATGCTTCAATCATACATGGCATTGGAGAGACTGAATCTGGAGTAATGTGTGCAGCATTGTTCTCCATATTTAAGGAAGAATGTAAGCACATTGAAAGCAACTCACAGAAGGTTTACTGTCTCATACATGAAATGAGCAGGTTGTATTATGAGGAACTGTTGGACAGGCTGAGTATGTATCCATTTGTGTTTAGAAAAGTAAATTTGTCTTAATTGAAAGATATAAGATCCTGAGGGCCTTATCTGAGTGGATGTGGAGAGGATATTTCCCTTTATGAGGAATCATTGTTAAAAAATAAGAAGACACACATTTAAAACAGGTGGAATCGGCAGATTTTTTTTCTCTGAGGGTCATGAGTCTTTGAAACTCTTTTCCTGAGAAAGTGGCAGAAGCCTTTGGTATTTTTTAAGGTAGAGATGGATAGATTTTTGTTAAACAAGGGGAAAAAAGATTGTCAGAGGTATGTGGGAATAGAGATTTGAGATTATGGTCAGATCAGCCAATGTTTTCATTAAATGGTGGAGCAGGCTGTCTGTCCTATTCGTGAGAGATAATAGGAACTGCAGATGCTGGAGAATCTGAGATAACAAGGTGTAGAGCTGGATGAACACAGCAGGCCAAGCAGCATCATAGAAACAGGAAATCTTGACGTTTCGGGCCTAGACCCTTCATCAGAAATGGGGGGG
>JAHRHZ010000046.1:8256884-8279459 GCA_024137785.1 Ginglymostoma cirratum
ATCATAGGAGCAGTTTTCCTGCTCCTATGATGCTGCTTGACCTGCTGCGTTCATCCAGCCCCATGCTTGTTATCTCATGCACTTTTCTTGTTTCAGATACTCTTTAAAGTTCCATCTCTTCCATCTTGGTCTGATTATGGTTGCTGGAGGCTGATTATCTTAGCTCCAGGCGTTTCTCAGGATAGTGTTATGGACCGGACCACCGCCAGTGATGCAACAATAACATTTCCTTCACTGTAAAGTCAGAACATAAGAAACAGGAGCAGGAGTAGGCCATCTGGCCCTTCGAGCCTGCTCTGCCGTTCAATAAGAACATGACAGATCTTTTCATGGCCTCAGTTCCACTTACCCACCCTCTTTCTATAACCTTTAATTCCTTTACTATGCAAAAAAATTACCTATCTTAGCTTTAAAAACATTTAATGAGGAAGCCTCAACTACTTCACTGGGCAAGGAATTCCACAGATTTGCAATCCTTTGGGTGAAGAAGTTCCTCCTTAACTCAGTCCTAAATGTGGCCCCCCTGATTTTGAGGCTATGCCCCCTGTTCTAGTTTCACCCGCCAGTGGAAACAATCTCCCTGCTTCTATCTTATCTATTACCCTCATAATTTTATATGTTTCTATAAGATCCCCCCTCATTCTTCTAAATTCCAATGAACATAATCCCAGTCTATTCAGCCTGTCCTCATAAGCTAACCCCCTTAACTCCGGAATCAACCTCGTGAACCCCCTCTGCACCTCCACCAATGCCAGTACATTCCTTTCTCAAGTAAGGACACCAAACAGCACGCAGTACTCCATGTATGGCCTCACCAGCATCCTACACAGCTGCAACATAACCTCCCTGCTTTTAAACTGAACCCCGTAGCAATGAAGGACAATATTCCATTTGCCTTCTTAATTACCTGTTGTACCTGCAAACCAACCTTCTTTGATTCATGCACAAGGACATCCCTGCACAGTAGCATGTTGCACATTTTTACCGTTCAGATAATAGTCCCTTTTACTGTATTCCTACCAAAATGGATGAGTTCACATTTATTAACATTGTGCTCTATCTGCAAGACCTTGCCCCACTCACTTAAACTATCTATATCTCTCTGCAAACTTTCAGAGTCCTCCACACACTTTGCTCTACCACTCATCTGAGTGTCATCCACAAACTTTGACACACTACACACAGTCCCCAACTCCCAGTCATCTATGTGAATTGTAAACAGTTGCGGTCCCAACACTGAGCCCTGAGGCACACCACTGATCCCTGAGAAACACCACTAATCACTGATCGCCAACCAGAAGAACACTCATTTATCCCCACTCTTTGCTTCCCGTTAGCTAACCAATCCTCGATCCATGCTAATACATTGCCTGTAATGCCATGCACCTTTATCTTATGCAGCAGCTTTTGTGTGGTACCTTGTCGAATGCCTTTTGGAAATCCAGATACACCACATCTACAGGGTCCCCGTTGTCCACTGCACTCGTAATGTCTTCATAGAATTCCAGCAAATTGGTCAAGGAAGATCTGCCTTTCATGAACCCATTCTGCATCCGCCCAATGGGGCAATTTCTGTCTACTTGTCTTGCTATATCTTCATTGATGATAGATTCAAGCATTTTCCCCACTAAAGATGTAGGCTAACTGACTTATAATTCCCCATCTTTTATCTATCTCCTATTTTGAACGGTGGGCATCACATTGACTGTTTTCCAATCTGCTGGAACTGCCCCGGAGTCCAGCAAATTCTGGAAAATTACCACGAGTGTATTTGCTTATTATCCCACCATCTCTTTTAATACCCTGGGATGCATTCCATCAGGGGCAGAAGACTTGTCTACCTTTAGCTCCATTACCTTGCCCAACACTACCTCTTCTGTGATAATGATTGTGTCTAGATCCTCACCTACCTTAGTCTCTTTGTTATCAATTACTGGCAAGTTATTTATGTCCTCCACTGAAGACCGACACAAAATACTTGTTCAATGCCTCAGCTATTTCCTGATTTCCTATTATTAAACCCCCTTCTCACTCTCTAAAGGATCAATGTTTACCTGAGCCATTCTTTCTCATGTTATCTATTTATAGAAACTTCTGCTATCTGTTTTCGTATTCTGAGCTAGTTTAGTTTCATAATCCATCTTACTTTTCTTTATAGCCTTTTTTGTGGCTTTCTGTTGACCTTTGAAGTTTTCCCAATCTTCTAGTTTCCCACTGGTCTTTGCCACCTTGTATGCCTTATCTTTCAATTTGATAGCCTCCCTTATTACCTTAGACATCCACGGCTGATTACCCCTTTTCCTACAGTCCTTTCTTTTCACTCGTATATACTTTGCTGAGCACTTTAAAAATTGCTTTGAAAGTCCTCCATTGTTCCTCAACTGTCCTACCGTAGAGTCTTTGCTTCCAGTCTACTTTAACAAACTCCACCCTCATCCTATTTTAGTCTCCTTTGTTTAAGCACAGGACTCTGGTATTGGATTTTACCTTCTCACTTTCCATCTGCATTCTAAATTCAACCATACTGTGATCGCTCCTTCCGAGAGGATCCTTAACTATGAGATCATTAATTATCCCTGTCTCATTACACGGGACCAGATCTAGGATAGATTCCTCCCTTGCTGGTTCCATTACGTACTGTTCAAGAAATCTATCACAAATACATTCAATGAACTCCTCCTCAAGGCTGCCTTGACTGACCTGGTTCAACCAATCGACAGACCCATTTAAATCATCTCTTAACTTTCTCTGTGCACACTATGTCTTTGAATTTGTTAAAACATGTGATTTTGACCACCTGTAGCACAAGATCTTCCCTCATCCACTGTCTTAGATTTGCTGTATCTTCTGGTAAAAAAGATAAGATAGAACACGTGTGCTGAATGAAGCCAAAGGAAAAACCTCTCAACTCTTTCTTGTCTCTCATCACTTTTGAGAAGTCTGATGTTTTCAGAACTCCTTTTGGTTCCATCAAGTGTACGCACATTCCAACAAATTAGCATGCCGCTGCATTCACAATGTATGAATTTCAGCTCTGATGAAGAGTTATCCAGGCTCAAAACATTAGCTTGCTTTCTCTCCGTGGATGCTGCCTGACCTGCTGTGACTTCCAGCACTTTTTTGTTTTCAGTACGAATTTCTTTTCGCTGGGAGCTGTCACAACCTGTCATTTCAGGCAATTATAGAGCTCTGATGTCTATCGTGTTCTCAACCTCATTGTCATCTTCCAAGGAAACAGGTCCTCGAGCTGGGAAATCCAACATTCAGTGTAAAAAATAGACATTAATAGCATCATAAAAAAAAATTAGTTCCATGTTTGACCGACCCAAGAGGTACAGCTTTCATGTTCAATTCTGCAGGTACGGCAAGTTATTTGGAAAGCTGATAGAATTATTGTTTATTGCAAGGGGAAGGGATCACAATGGTCAGAGGCTTTGCTTCAGTTAGTACATTAGTGAGACTACATCTGGATTACCTGTGCACAGCCTTCTACGTCTTTATGCAAGATTGCAAATGCTTTGGAAGCAGTCCAGAGAAGGTTTATTAGATTGATACCAAGAATGCATAGAAGGAAGTTTGAAAAGGTTAGGTTTGCATCCACTGGAGATTAGAAGAGTAAGGCCATTTGATTGAATTATGTAAGATCTTGACTAGTCTTGGCAGGGTGCATGTGGTAAGGATGCTTCCTCTTGTGGGAGAATCTAAAATGAGCAGTCACAGATTAAAAATAAGAAGTCACCCATTTTAAGACAGAGGTGAGTTAAAATACTGGTTGCAGAGCATTGCGAGTCTTTGGAACTCTCTTCCTCGAAAGATACTTTTAAGGCAGATGTAAATACATTCTTGATAAGCAAGGGGGTGAAACATTACCGAGGGCGGTTGGGAATGTGGAGTATTCGGATCAGCCATGATCTTATTGAATGGTAGAGCAGGCTTGAGGGGCTGAGTGGCCTGGTTCTAATTCTATTTCGTGTGTTTATATGTACCTGTAACATGAAATATACAAATAGTGGGACAATAGGGAGACAAAAATCAGAAAACAATGTCAACCTGGTTACTGTTCTCTTCGATTGTCTTATTTATCTATTTGCCCAGGGCCTTGTGCATCAGACTGGTTTCTTCAGTTGTTTCCTTTTTAATTTCTATTTGATTAACGGAATCTTTTGCTTTATTTTCAATACCATCCACTACATTGCATTTACTGAGCTCAACTGAGATTCACACTGAGTTACCAGCAATAAGACACTGTGCTTAACAACAACATTTATGGTGTTAATACTGCCTTTGCAGTTGCTTTCCAACAGCAGTTGCTTGTTCATGAGATAACAAATGTCGATGTTGTTACAGTGTTGTACTTTGCGTACAACAACGCACTTCTCCATATTCCTCACTGAAACAGCCCACTCCATATTGATGAAAATTCCTGCTCCTCTACAGGATGAGCAGGAAACTGTTCAACCTGTATCATCACCAGCCCAGAGCCAAGACCACTCAACCTCTGCCATCAAGCTGCAGTATGCAGATGATGTTTGCATGTGTATACATTCAGAGGTGGAGTTGCAAGACATTGTTGATGCAGGCACAGAGGTGTTTGAGAAAATGGACTTTACATGCAATATTCACGAAACAAAGATCCTCTACCTTCCTGTTCCTGCTCCATTACGCTGATCCGTGACTACCAACATCCCTTGTGAGCCAATGGATAATGCAGATCCATTTGCAAATCTTGGGACCCTTCTCTTAGTTAGGGCAGGCCTCAACAAAATTCAGTGTTACTTCCAGAGTGCAAACATAGTCTTCGCTGACAAATGGCTCCAGGCCTGTCATGTTACCTGCTCTTTGGAGGCCTCGGCAATGTCTACCTCGCAAACCCTAAGAAAAATATTCCCAGAAATTCCTTTAAAAGATCTGAAACTCCAGTGGTAGGAGAGGTGCTCCAACAGCAATATCTTCTCTCAGGTCAACATTCCCAGCTTCAAGGCATTGGTTACAGTCAACCAGCTGCATTGGTTTGACCACCTGAATCTTGATTCCCTGCTTCTGAGGAAGGGCCACCGGACCTGAAATGTTAACTCTGATTTTTTTCTTCACAGATGCTGTCAGACCTGCTGGTCATTGCCAGCAACCTCTGTTTTTGTTCCTGATTTACAGCTTCCGCATGTTCTTTCACTTTTTAATCAGCTGCATTGGTTTGACTACCTGAATCATGTGACTGACACAAGACTTTCAAAGTTAACTTCAGCACCGCAAGCGGGTAGAAGAGGAAATAATTCATAGATGCTCGCATAGGAACAGGAGTAGGCCATCCAGCCCCTCGAGCTTGCTCCTCCATTCAATAAAATCATGGCTGATCTGTGGTCTAACTACGCATGCCTGCCTTCAGCCCATATGCCTTGACACCCTTGCTTAATAAAAACTTGTCTACCTCAAAATTAAATTTAAGAATTGAATTGGCATCAAGCGCAGTTTGGAGTTCCAAACCTCCACAAATCTTTACGTATCCTGTTTACTTTCTAACTGCTCTCTTGATTGGCCTGGTCCTAATTTTTCGACAATGCTCCCTGCTTCTAGAATCTTCAATCAGTGGAAATAATTTATCTTTATCTACCCTGTCTTTTTGTGTTACTATCCTGAAGACCCAATTAGATCATCTCTTACCTTTCTAAATTTTGGAGAATAAAGGCCTGATTTGTATAATCTCTCCTCATAACCTAACCCCTGAAGTCCAGGTATCATCCTTGTAAATCTATGCTGACCTTCCTCCAGGATCAAAACATCCTAAAGTGTGGTACCCAGATCTGCTGACAGTACTCTAAATGGACTCTAACTAGAGTTTTGTATAAATGCAGCATAACGGCACAGTAGTTGGGGTGGCACGGTGGCTCAGTGGTTAGCACTGCAGCCTCACAGCACCAGGGTCCTGGGTTTGATTCCAGCCCCAGGTCACTGTCAGTGTGGAGTTTGCACATTCTCCCCATGTTTGTGTGGGTTTTCTCCCACAGTCCAAAGATGTGTGGGCCAGGTGGATTGGCTATGCTAAATTGCCTGTAGTGTTCAGGGGTGTGTGGGTTATAGGGGGATGGGTCTGGGTGGGATGCTCCAAGGGTCAGTGTGGACTTGTTGGGCTGAAGGGCCTGTTTCCACACTGTAGGGATTCTAATGAACATCAGCATCCCTATATTCCAGTCCTTCAGATATGAAAGCTAGCATTTCATTAGCCTCCTTGACCATTTTCTGCACACATTTGTGGCATTTTAAAGAGCTATGCACCTGAACCCTCCATCTCATTAGACATTCCCTGTATTTAAGTTTGTGTCTTCTAAAAATTATCCAGGTTTATTCTTTTTCAGTCAGAAATAGATAACCTTACAAGTGGTTATATTAAACTCCATCTGTCACAGCTTTGTCCATTCACCTAATCTATCAATATCCTGTTGTAATTTTATGCTGTCATCAACACTGTTTACAATGCTGCCCAGGTTTATGTTTTCAAAATTGGATATTTGACTTTTTATGCCATTATCCAAGTCATGAATGAATATTGTAAATAATTGAGATCCCACTGCCGGTCACTGCGGGTCACCGCTAGTCACCTCCTGCCAATTTGAGTACTTATCCATTATTCCAACTCTCTGTTTTGTGTAACTCAACTCTTATCCATCTCAGTAATTTGCCCTCAGTTCCGTGAGCTTCCACCTTCGCTAACAGTCTCTTATGTAGGACTTTATCAAGAGCTTTCTGGAAGTCCACATAAACACCATCGATCGACTTACTCTCTCCACGACCTTTGTCACTTCTTCAAAAAATTCTATAAGGTTTATCAGGCATCACCTACCCTTCATGAATTCTTGTTGATTCTCCCTGATTAACTGAAATTCTTCCAGGTGATCAGTTACCCTTTGTTTGATTATAGGCTTCAGTAATCTCACCACAGATGTTCGTTAACTGGTCTGTAATTCACTGGTTTCCCTCTGCTACCCTTCTTAAGAGCAGAATGACATGAGCAAATTTCCAGTCTAGAGGTACATCCAGGGATCTCTGAAGGATTATGGCTAGGACATCAGTAATGTGCTCTCCTCCCACCTTTAACACCCATAGATGGAAAGCATCAGATTTGTCACTCTTCAACTCCATTAATTTCCCTATTATTGATAATTTATTTAAGTTAATTTACTTAGACCCTGTCCCTGATCCTCTATTAATTTCTTTGGGATTTCTGACAAACTATCCTCCTTTTCTGGTGTGACTACTGAAACAAAACAGTTGTTCAGCATGTCTGCCTTTTGCCCATGGTCGTTGACACAATCCCCACTCTCAGCCTTCAGTGGGCCAACACTACTGTTACCCGAGATAAAAGGTACTGCAGATGCTGGAGAATCCAAGATAACAAGCATGGGGCTGGATGAACACAGCAGGTCAAGCAGCATCATAGGAGCAGGAAAACTTGACGTTTCGGGCCTAAACCCTTCATCAGAAAATGCCAGCAGCTCCGGAGGAGACAGCAGCACTGAGCCCTGCCGAGTGTTCACCATCCCCCCAGACCTCCCCCTCACTGAGGACGAACGGTCAATCCTCAGTAAAGGGCTCACCTTTGTCCCCCTCCACCCACATATCAATGAATACCGCTCACGC
Source organism: Ginglymostoma cirratum (assembly GCA_024137785.1). NCBI lineage: Eukaryota > Metazoa > Chordata > Chondrichthyes > Orectolobiformes > Ginglymostomatidae > Ginglymostoma > Ginglymostoma cirratum. The sequence goes on from JAHRHZ010000046.1 coordinate 8,264,517, forward strand.
TTGGACATTGAGCAGTTTTTCCGCCGCCTGCGCCTCCACTACTGTTACCCAGCTGCTTTCCCTTTATATAACCCCTTCTCATTGTCTTTTATGTCCTTTACACAATCCTTTTTGGTTGCTCTCATAAGCCGCTTTGTGGTCCTTTGCTGGTCTTTGTATTTTTCCATTCTGTGGGATCTGTACTGCTACTTGCATTCTTATAAGCCATTTCTTTTAATGTTATGCTGTCCATTATCTCCTTAGATGTCCATAGCATTTTTTTTGGGAGGTAGAGCTTTCCTTCTCATGGGTGCAGACTGCTTCTGATAGCATTAAATGTTTCTTTGAACACTCTCCACTGTTCCTCAGCTGTTTTACCTCGTAGCTGAGCTTCCCAGTTTACAGTGGACTGTCCCTGCCTTATCCTATTAAAGTCTGCCTTATTCAAATCTAAAATTCTCTTATCTGATCTCTGCTTGTGTCTGACAATCGCTATGTGAAACTTGATCATGTTATGATCACTATTTGACAAATGATCTCAAACAACTAGATCACTAATTCAATCAGACTCATTACTCATGACTAGATCCAATATTGCTTGTCCTGTTGTCACATCTAATAATATTGTCCTAAGAAACTATCCTGGACACACTCTGGAAATTTACAACCTTTCCAGCAGGGTTCTTGTCTGTCTCTCCCAGTCTATGTTAAGATTAAAATCCCTTATTAATGGGACTCTGCCTTAGCTACATAGTTGCCCAATTTCAGCATATATGCAATTTCATACATCTGAGCTGCTACCAGGTGGTCTATATAGGTCACCTATTGTGATCTTTGTTCCTTTATGGTTCTCCTCACTTCTGTCCATGAGGTCCCTACTGGAAGCTTTCCCCTCATTCCTTCCTTCTTCACCATCAAAGTGATTCTGTTTCTAATCAGTACTGCTACTCCCCCCCGCCAACCCAATACTGTTTTATCTAACTCTCCTGTAAACTTTAAAACCTGGTATGTTTAGTTCCCAGTCCTGACCATCCTGCAACCATATCTCCATATCAATTTCTAATTTGAATCTATGCCTGCAGTTCACTTTTTCTGAAGAAGGGTCCTGACCCGAAATGTCAACTTTCCTGCTCCTCTGATACTGCCTGGCCTGCTGTGTTCCTCCAGCTCCACACTGTGTTATTTCTGACTCCGGCATCTGCAGTTCTTGCTATCTCTGCAGCTCACTTAATTTGTTCCTTACACTCTGTACATTTGTGTAAAGAACTCTAAACTTTGGCTGTACACTCTATCCTGTCCCTCAACATCTTTTTATTAGTTCTCCCTCTTGTCTTACTTAATACACTTTTTATCGTCCTGCCTTGTTCATCAAACTGGCCCTGCTTTTTCATCCTATTAACCTCCACCTTCTCCTCACATGCTGGTGTGCTAATCCAGTTCTCACCCGCCCCATGAGACTAGCTTAAATCCCCCCATGTGGCACTAACAAATCTTGCCACAACAATGTTCATGCCCTCCAGTTTAGGTGCAGTCTGTGTGGGTCTGAATGGACAATTTTCATAGGAGGGGACCCATGACCCAACTGTAACAAAACATGGATGTTCGCAAATGAACTCCAAAATGAGCCATCTTGGGCTGCTTCAGTGAACGAAAATGTTTCAGCTGACGTTCCCAACACACATAGATCATGGAATGGATTATTGTTGGTCAGTCAACCAGTCACGTTATACACGAGGTACACACTGTGTGACCATTAACCAGGTTCTGTGAGGTCACCTGGGATTAGTTTCATCGCCCAATGCAGAGTGGAAAGGGTTTTTCAGATTCATTTTGCTCCCCCCAGGGGAGTTAATTGGATTTTTCCCCTCTCCCAAGAGAACACATGGTTTCTGTTTGAAGTAAGGAAGATGTGTAGTAGGATGCACAAGGGACAGTTTTACCTGTGACAAGCTGGACGACTTGGAGCTTCTGTTCCTGGCTGTTATTGTTCAGATGATTTGGAAACTGCTTGAACATATATACTTACAATATGCTTAAAATGTGAAGTGCTGTATTGGCAAAACATTTTCAAAGTTTCAACTATTAAAAAAAATAATATTAGTTAATTACTGACATGTCACATACTGTTCTTTAGAAGAGTCTCATCAGACTCAAAACATTAACACTGTTTTCCCTCTCCACAGATGTTGCCAGACTTACTGAGTTTCTTCAGCACTTTTTGTTTTGTTAAAGCTTAATTTATATTTAGACTGTAACTGGTTGGAGTGAACATCTCATGTTCTCATTGGGTTTAAGTCATACCATCAGGATGGGTTTATTACAACAAGGACATAGCTACTATATTTGTGACGTTGCTAGCATACAGATGATGCTGATGGTAAGAGTGAGAATGTTGAATTGAATGGTACTATATCTTCCCTGCTCATTGTGGCAGGTCAGAATTAAACAAAATGGAAAGAAATCCAGTTAATGAGATTAGCAGTAAAACTGGAATGGCAGACAATATGGCATGCAAGGAATATGCTTTTTATAAACTGTATCTGTGTGTCCTTTGACTATGTCATTTTTAAGAAGAATGTGTGATCAGTGTTAATGGGGTACATTTTTACATCAAACCACAATTCCTATTACTTTGAACGCCACAAAAGAATGGAAATCACTTAAATAGTGATAAGTGCAATTTAAGTCGATATGATTGGCAGGAAATTAATGGGACTGGATGGACCTCTAGAATTACACTCAACTTGATTTTGCTTCAATTGCAACCAATCCTTTAGTATCCTGTCTGGAGAGTTTGGTTATAACTTGATGCATGTATTCTGTTTTAGAAATTCAAGTAGATATTGGGCTACGTAAGCATGGGCAACAAGTCTGGTCTGGAAAATTGGGATTAAGCCATCATCTGAAGACCTATAAATGGTCCCATAAACTGGAGCACCGCTATATTGTTGAGAGTGAGACCTTGATAAGTTTCTTCCTGCTCAGGAGGCCAAAGTTTGCACTATTTTGAAGGGTTTCATCAACGTTGATTTCATTTCCCATTGTCCTTTTCTTTTCTTCGGCACTCCCTTTGGACAGAGCATGACTTGCTTCCACTCTAAGACAATGAGTTCTGAATGGGTTGATATGTGCGATTTGCAGACTCTATGATACGTGGGGTAGGTATTGGAGCATGGAGGGGTGGGTAAACAGTTTGTTTGGAGGTTTATTCCCTCCTTCCCAAACCTAGGCTTCACCTTTGTATGTTTCTGACAAAATCTACTGATTTGTTCAATGGACTGAAGAGTGCTAGATAGAGTTTAATTTGGATAAATGCAAGGTATTGCATTTTGGTAAAACAAACAAAAGGAAGACTTATACAATTAAAAATAGGGCCTTGGTTAATGTTGTAGAACAGAGAGACCTAGGGGTTTAGGTACATAATTCATTGAAGGTTGTATCATATATAGATAGGGCAGTTAAGAAGGCTGTAAGCACACTTGCCTTCATTGCTCAGACCTTTGAGTATTGGAAGTTACGTCATGTTGATGTTGTACAGGACATTGGTGAGGCCTCTTCTGGAATAGTGTGCCCAGTTTTGGTTACCCTATTATAGAAAGGATATTATTAAGTTGGAGCGGGTTCAGAAGAAATTTATCAGGATGTTGCCAGGTATGGAAGGTTTGAGCTATACGGAGAGGCTGGATAGACTGGAACTTTTTCTCAAGGAGTGCAGGAGTTTGAAAGGTTACTTTATAGAGGTTTATAAAATCATGAGGGGTATAGATAAGGTAAATGGCAGGTGTCTTTTCACTAGGGTGGGAAATTTCAAGATTGGGGATGTATTTTTATGGTGAGAGGAGAAAGATTTAAAAAAGACATGGGGTCAGTTTTTTTGCACAGAGGGTGGTTTGTGTGTGGAATGAACTTCTAGAGGAAGTGGTAGATGTGGGTACAGTTACAATGTTAAAAAGACATTTAGATAAGTACATGAATAAGAAAGGTTTGGAGGGACATGGGCTAAGCGCAGGTAGGTGTGACCAGTTTAGTTTGGGATTAAGTTCAGCATGGACTGGTTGGGCCGAAGGGTCTGCTTCCATGCTGTATGGCTCTATGCCTTCTGGGCAGCAGTGATTTCTCGCGGGCATGGATTTTTACATGTTGGTGGGCATCCTTGATCTCTTCAGAGATGCTTTGAAATGCTTTTCTCTGCGAGTTCACTGCTAAAATGTATTTCAACACAGTTAGTTTGGGAATCTGATGCAAGACAAAAATGACATGACAGTGGAGGCAGTTTTGAGTGATAAATACCTGAGTGTTGTCAGGCCTCTCCTCAGCTGTACTAAACCATTCTGTGAATGTTTTGAATGAAATAATGCACCCTATTCATAATGTGTTAAGCTGATAGAATAATTCCCATTATATACACCATCATCTGCAAGTTCCCTTCCAAGTCACACATCATCCTGACTTGAAATATATCACTGTTTCTTCACGACCACTGGGTCAAAATCCAGGGACTCCCGCTATAACGGCACTGTGCATGTACCTACAGACCAAGGACAGGGTCTGTTTAAGATGACAGCTCATCAATATCTTCTCACAGAATCACAGAATTATTCTGGCACAGAAAGAGGCCATTCAGCCCATCAAGCCTGCGCCACAGCCAGGGTGGGGGAGGGAGAGGGGGTGTTCTGTCCCCTCATGCCAATCTCCTGCCTTTTCCCCCTATCCCTGCACACCATTTCTATTCATATAATCATCCAATGCCCCTCTTCAATGCCTCAACTGATCCTGCCACCACCACATGTCTAGGCAGTGCATTCCATGTCCTGACTACTCGCAGACTGAAAAGGTTTTTTGCTGACATCACCGTTGCTTCTTTTGCACATCACTTCCCCGAGGAGGTGATAAGGCACGGTTAATTCAGTTGACTGAGTCACTGACAAACAACATCCCACAAACAAATGTTTAAAAAAGCACTTCTGTCAAAGTACAAAGCACCTGATGTCAGAAATCATGGCTTATCTGCATATTTAAAAAAAACACACCAGGCAAGGTCATTCCAGCCTCCTGGCCCGCAAGTTACTTCTCACCTGCTGCAGCTAGGTCATGTCTCACTGTGGAGTGAAATCCAACTAAAAATGATCCTTGAAGAGCACTTCAAACAAAACGCTTTGACTACCACAAGAAGTACTGTGAGCAAATTTCCTGGGAAAGGCTTTGAAGAAACGAAGAACTAAGTGTCGCCACCTCTGCCATGTGGAATTTTAACAATTACCTGAACGAATGTAAAAGTGGGAATAAATTTTAAAAACCTGATGAGTTAAATTCATTGAAATCACTCTTTACTTAGCAAGCGTGGCTGCAATGTAGTACAGTTAAAAAAAATGTCATTAATAACTGTCATTACACTTCATAGACATCACAAGTTAGGCTTGTGGATTAGGTGTAGAGATTAACTTTCAGGAATGGCTGGATGTTGTTTGACCAACCAGCAGCATGTTGGTGCTGCCCAGTCCTGTCAATTGCAAAGCCGCCAATAATCATTTGCAATCCACAAACATAAAAATAATAGGATTATAGATTCCAGCATTTAATGCTTTGATGAATGAATAGCTTAAACATTAAATGCATTTCTTGGCCTGTGAAGAGAGGCAGCCAGCAAAGCAGCATACACTTCCACTGCCATCCTGTGGCAAACTGGGGCATTTAATTTACCTCGCGCTTAAAGAGCTTTGGACTTAACATACGTTTGTTCACTTTTTCATACTTGCCAGTTGTAGTTGTAACAGACTCCTAACTGCCATGCTAGGGTGTGCTAATTTTCATCTCAAATGCAAGTTTAAGCAAATATTAAAAAAAAGTGTGCAGAATGCAGTCAGAAATTAATACCAGTGCAATGGGAGCATTATTTCCTTTTGGCTATCGATGTTTACAATTATTTTCTCGTTATTACAAGTGCTTCGTATCGGCCTTTCCAACTCAAGTTTGATTTCCAGGGACCAGTGCCTGTTAGCTGTTTCTGAGTATTTGAGACACTGAACCTGTCCCCTAATTTTGTTAACAGATTCAGTTTTATCGTGCATCTCAAGAAATATTAATTTCCAAAAAGGCAGATATTAAAAACAGCTTCACTGACGCTGGTAATGGACATTATGCCACAAAACTAGCCATGTAAACAGGAATGCTGACAGACCTAAGTAGTTCACTGGCTCAACATTTACTTTGATGTTTATGTTTTAAAGTTAGGACAGTCAGCTATTTGCTAACTCAAAGATAATGGTTCTGACTTTGGCTTGTGTTGTATTTTCACATGAAAGCTTAATGTTCTTATCTCGATCACCCTGAGTTGGCTCTGCTTAAGTGTTCATATGCTTGAATTTGCAGCTTGAATGCAGACTTTCTTGCCGTTATGTAAATAACAGCAGCAAAGACGCAATTCTACAGTTCAGCCTATACAAAGAACAGCACCTCAGAGAGCTTGACAAAAAGATGAGACCAGGCAGAAGGAATGCTGGGTTTAAAGTGGATGGAAAGCAAAGCCAGGAAAGGTGATTTTCCAGGGGGTTTTAAAAGCAGCAAACGTCTGAGGCACCCTTTGGGAGTTTATTACTTAAGACATGTTAACAGAAACAACAACAATTAACATTAGAGTGCAGTGAGCAGTGGGGAGGGTGGGGGTGGAGGTGGCATCAGAGGTATATTTAACCTTGATATTTTTACTAAATAGTTTCCTTGTGTAATGTGGGAGCCAGCAAGATCACAATGATAGGCAAGGTAACTAATGCAACATATAATCTTATCAATCTGTCCCAAGAGTAAGTGCTGGAGGTCTTAGAAAACATAAAGGTAGATAAATTTCCAGGACCTGATCAAGTGTATCCCAGATGTTGTGGGAAGTTAGGGAGGAAATTGCGGGGCCCCTAGCAGAAATATTTATATCATCTACAATCCACAGGTGAAGTACCAGAGGACTGGAGGGTGACTAATGTTGTGCGACTGTTTTAGATAGTCTGTAAGGAGATGCCTGGAAACTATAGACCTGTGAGTCTGACATCGGTGGTGGGTACGTTGTTTGAGGTAATTGTGAAAGATAGGATTTATACATTTGGAGAATCAAGGATTGATTAGGGAGAGTCAGCATGGTTTTGTGCAAGGGAAATCGTGTCTCATAAACTTCTTTGAGTATTATAATGAAGTAACCAAACAGATTGATGAGGGCAGAGTGGTAGATGTTGTTTTCTTGGATTTAAGTAAAGTCTTTGTCAAGGTTCTGCATGGTAGACTAATTAGTAAAGTTAGATCACATGGGGTTAAGAGTGAGCTTGCCAATTTGATACAAAATTATCTTTATAGAAGGAGACAGAGTGTGATTATGGAGGGTTGTTTTTCGGACTGGAGGCCTGTGACCAGTGGTGTACCACAGGGATCGGTTCTGGGTCCACTTTTGTTTGTCATTTATGTAAATGATTTGAATGAGAATATAGGAGGCGTTTTTAGTAAGTTTGCAGATGATACGAAAATTGGTGATACAGTAGACAGCGAAGAAGGTTATCTAAGATAACAAAGATATCTTGATCAATTTGGTGAATGGGGTGAACAGTAGCAGATGGAATTTAATTTGGATAAATGTGAGGTATTGCATTTTGGTAATACAAACAAGGATAGGATGTATGCAATTAATGGTGGGGCCCTAGGTAGTGTTGTAGAACAGAGAGACCTTACGGTTCAGGTATATAATTCTTTGAAGTTTGTGTCACATGTAGACAGAGTGGTTAAGAAGGCACTTAGCATGCTTGCTCAGATCCTTGAGTAGAGGAGTTAGGACACCATGTTGAGGTTGTATAGGACGTTGGCGAGGCCTCTTCTGGAATACTGTGTGCAATTCTGGTCAGCCTGTTTATAGGAAGGGTATTATCAAACCAGATGGGATTCAGAAAAGATTTACCAGGATGTCGCCAGGAATGGAAGAGTTGAGATATAAAAATAGACTGGAAAGGCTGGGATATTTCTCACTGGAGTATAGGAGATTGAGGTTTATAAAATCTTGAGGTGATAAGGTGAATGACAAGGGTCTTTTGCCTAAGGTGGGGGAGTTCAAAAATAGGGGGCATATTTTTCAGGGAAGAGGAGAAAGATCTAAAAAGAACATGAGGGGCAACCTTTTTACACAGAGAGTGGTTATTTTGTTGAATAAACTGCGAGGAGAAGTGGTGGGTGTGGGTACAATTACAACTTTTAAAAGGCATTTGGATAAGTACACGAATAAGAAATGTTTGGAGGGATATGTGCCACGCACAAGCAGGTGGGACTAGTTTAGTTTAGGAACACGGTCACCAGGGATTGGTTGGACTGAAGGATCAGTTTCTGTGCTGTATGACTCTAACTCTATAATGTGTGCAAATACAACTGAACTTTCTCCATTTGTAGTATGAAGCTTTTGCTATTAAACAATTTGTTTCTACCAGCTTTTGACTGTAGAGAAATGTTAATTGCTTATCATTGGTCTCAATATCTGAATCAGAAATACATTTACAGTGCAGTCAACTTGTCGACTAGCCTGAGGTTTCAAAGTTCCTGTTATGTGTCAGTTCTCCCCAGGTTCCGATCCTTTGTGGTATTGTGTAGTCAGCTTTCCGAAATGCAAACCTAGCGACATTTGATTTAAAAAAAGTTATGACCAGACTGACTTATTAAACACAACAAAACTTCACTGTAGTTCAAAGTGGAAAACTCTAGATCAAGATTCTGGTGAAAGCATTTCTTCAGATAGTTATTGCTTGATCTGTTTGTGGGATGAGTGGGGCTTAGTCACATTCGTACCCTGGAAAGAACATTTTCGCTTTGTTTAGCCATTTCTCAAGAAACTATAGGCAAGACCCAAGTACCTAACTTAGATATAATCTCCAAAATTTGTGTTTGATTCAATGGCAGTGTTAAATTTTCTTTTGAAAATGGACCTGTTCATTAGGGGCTGCATCTGGAAATTCCTAAATGGGGCAAGCTCAGGTCTGTCTCAGTCATAGGGAGTAAATTTAATTGTGAGATTCATCAGAAGATATTAACTATGTACAAGGAGCTTTATGGTTCTTTTAGGCATCTACCAGCAGTGGAGTCAGTGACAGTTCAAAATTTATGCAGTTCTCTCCCACAGCTAAATTAGTAGCATTTAAATCCACTCACACATCCAGCAAATGAGTGGAAGGCAAGTCACCCTGTACACCACCTGTTTTCTGGATGAGATGTTAAGCTGAGGGTCCATCTGCCCTCTTAGGTCCTGCACTAGATCCCGCGGAACTATCCAAAGATGAGAACAGATGTTATCTTGGTGTTTTGCTCAATGTTTAATCACTCAAAAAGGCTAAAACATGGATTGTTTAGTAATCTATTAGCTATCGATGGGGCACTGTTGGCTGCAAGCTGATTTCTTGCATTTCTCTACATTTCAAATATATTTAGTTGATTATGAAATAGTAAGCTTGCAAAAGCACCTTCTTTCTTTCCAAATGTGTTTAATAATCCGGCATTTTGCTTTAGGAATTAATGAAGTGCTTAAGTGAAAAGCCATCTCAAGACCACCCTAAACACCATGCAAAGTCCACTGAGAATATTGTTTATGTAGCTTTGTGTTTACCTCGGTTACATTCTCTAGGAAGACCAGAGAAAGCATAACAGGTAAAGGATGTCTTGCCCTAAAATTGAAATGTAGGAGAGATTCTTGAATAAATGAATGTTATAAGTCTGTTCAAAATAACTGGCAATATATTGTACCTGCTGATCTCTGCACCATTTTCCTTAGCCTAGCTCATTCATTGAGTGTTCCTATCTCAGCTACCCAGCTGACTTTATCTGCCACAAGCAACATATATGACTCTGTAATTCTTTACACCACTGCAAGCTTAAATCAAATAAACACTGAATGTACAAATGCTTGGGATGTTAACTTGAAATAAAGGAAGAAGATTTTGCAATTATTGAGCATGGGTGTGGCAATGGAAAATTCACGTGCATACATTCATCCTGGTTTCGTTCACTCCTATGATTAACCTGTTAACCACAAACCCACAATCTCTTCGCCTTACTGAGCAGGTGTGAAAAGTTGCAGAGCTTGTTTACAAAGAGGTTTTGCCATTTTGTTCGAGTTTTTATGTGCATGTACCCTTACTTTCCAGAGACTAGTATCTTTTGGCTAGATTCCACTTTGGAAAATTGTGAGCTTAGACCCAACCAAAGTGCCAGTTGTTTATGACTCAATGGGAGCACTTACACCTTTGATTGAGAAGGTTGCAGGATCAAGTCCCACTCTAGAGATGATTGTATCAAATCTTGGATAATATGCTAGTTCACATTTTAGGGGCTTCTGCATTCGTGGAATTTGTGTTAATCGGAACTGATTCTGAACAAGGGTTTGTCCGTCCTTTGGAGTAAAATATCCTGAAGATTTCCCTTTGAGAAAGGAACTTGCAACAATAATTACTCAACCTACATTGACTAAGTAAATGACCGGTTCATTATCTCATTTCTGTTTTTGGCAGTGTGTTTTCAAAGCATGTGCTGACTTCTTACATTGACAGCAGGGACATCACAAAAGGACTGATCTGGCTGTAAAATGCTGTGGTAACTTCTGAGGCTCTGAAAAAAATGCAAGGCAAATACTGTACACTCTTTAATCTAAAGTCTGGCTCTCTAGCTGATCTGTACGTGTAGATAGTGTTCTGGGAGCCTGTTTACATTTGAATTGGGAGAAGGAGGAGATCATGCAGCTCCTCAAACCTGGCCCATAATTCATTGAGGTTATCGCTAATCTGAATGGGACCTCAAATCCACAATTCCTGCCTCCTGCTGATAACCTTTTACCCCCTTGATTTAAAAGAACCTATCTACCCCAACTTTAAAAATATTTAAGGACTTTGCTTCCACCACCTTTACAGGGAGAGAATTCTAAAATTCTCATGACGCTCTGGGAGGATAGAATTTGCCTCAATCTCTGTCTTAAATGGATAATCACCAGTTTTTAACCAGTGACTCTTCATTCTGGATTCTTCCGGAAGAGGAATGATGTTCTCCTCATTTACCTGGTCAACAGCCTTCAGGATTTTACATGTTACAATCAAGTCACCTGTTATTCTTCTAAATTACAGTGGATACAAGCCTGTCCTGTCCAACCTTTCCTCATAAACAACTCCCACCCTGCATTCCAGGTATGAGCTGAGATAACCTTTACTTAGCTACATCCAAGCATTTACAGTCTTCCTTAAATAAGGTAACCAATGCCATGCACAGTACTTCAGATGTGGTCTCACCAGTGCCTTGTATAACTGAAGCTTAGCTTCCTTACTTTTGTATTCAGTACCTCTCGTGATAAATTATAAATTAAAAAATATACATTAGCTTTCAAAATTACATATTGTGCCTGGATACCACTTTTTTGAGATTCATGCATGAGGACACCCAGACATCTCTGTATCTCAGATCTCTGTAATCTTCTCATTATTTAGATAATATGTTTATTCCCTTCTTCTTGCCCAAATAGACAATTTACACTCCATCTACCAGAACATTTCCCACTCACAACTTATCTATGTACTTTCATAGTCTCTTTATGTCCTCTTCACAACTTACCATAGTTACCTTCCTACCCTCTCTTTGTGCCATCACCAAATTTGGAATGACCATCTTCACACGTATAAATTGTGCCATTGTAATCTGTTGGGTTCCCAACACCAAACCCCATGGCATATTACTCATTACATTTCACTAAACTAAAAAAGTTTAGGTTACAAAAGTGAATGTTGGTCCCGTAGATAACAAGACTGTTAGCTTCCTGTTAGCCAGCCAATCTTCTATCCATCCAAAATGCTACCCCCTACACAATGAGCTTATGTTTTCCAAAATAATCTTGTGAATGAGTGATTTTATTGTTACCGTTATGTTATTATTTCACTTTGTTGTTTACTTTATTTCGTTATTTTACAGTGAGAAATACAATAAAATTGGTCTGGCACCTTATCAAAAACCTCCTGGAACGCAAAGTAGGAACAGCCATTGGTTCCTCTTTACCTACAGCATGTGTTACCTCAAAGCACTTCAATAGATTTCTCAAACATGATTTCCAAAACAATGTCAGCTCTGCTTGATTATCATGAACTTATCCAAGTGCCCTCCATAACATCTTTAACAATAACATTGATCATATTTCCTGTGACAGATGTTAAGCTAACTGGCTTGTCATAGAGTCATAGAATCGTACAACACAGAAACAGATCCATTGACCTAATCAGTTCATGCTGGCCATAACCCCAAACTAATCTCATCTGCCTGCCCATATCCCACTAAATATTTCTTATTTATGCACTTAGCCAAATGCCTTTTCCATGCTACATCTGTGCCTGCGTCCACCACTTCCTCTGAAGGTTCATTCCATACATGAGCCACTCTCTGTGTAAAAAAGTTGTCTCTCATGTCCTTTCTTAAATCTTTCTCCTCTCACCTTAAAAATATGCCCCCTTGTCTTGAAATCCCCCACCCTAGGGAAAAGACACCTGCTATTCAGCTTATCTATACTTCTCCTGATCTTAGAAACCTCTATAAGATCACTCTTCAACCTCCCATGCTCCAATGAAAAAAGTCCCAGCCTATCCACCCTCTCCTTATAACTCTATTCTGTCATTTACTTCTGTTGTTGCCCTCCTTGTTTGAATAGAAGGAGTTCCATTTACTGCCTCCCAATCTAATGGGACCATCCCCAAGTATAGGGAGTTTAGAAAAATTAAAATCAACACCACACTTCTCTCACTAGCTCCTTCTTTTAAAACCCTAACATGGGGTTTATTAGGACTCAAACACTGGTCAAGCCACAGTTCCAGCAACTTACTCGTTCCACTTCTCTGCTGATTGTAATTTTTCTGCGTTCCGCCCTCCCTTCCATTTCCTGACCTATTGCTCCTTCTGGGATGTTATTTGTATCCTCTATAGTGAAGAATGATGCCAAATAACTGTTCAATTTGTCTATTATTTCTTTATTCTCCATTGTTCATTCTCAAATCTCGCTATGTATGGAACCAACATTCAATTTCTAAACTCACTTCAAATTTGATGCTTTTTAATGAGTGATTTGTTTCTCAAGATATTCATTCATTTTTGTACAATAATGCATTGTGGAATTTAACCTGTGAAATTGGTACAATTAACACATTTCAAAGAGAAACTAAATCATCAAAGAAAAGATCCACTACATAGCAAAGGAGAAATACAAACATTCTGTTCTAAATTAGTCCAATTCACTGAGAGCAGAAGAATTCAACCTTTGTGAAATCAGTTCTGCTAATTTTACACAAATATTTGAAGTTTATCTTATCCTCAAAAATGATGAGCATCATCAGTTAATTCCTGAACCTATCACCAAATATTTACACTGGTTTATTGTTCACTAATCAACTTAACTCTCTGACAACGACATATTTCCGTCTCAATGTTGCAGCACAGAAACAAACCAGTTTCCTTCCTATTTGTAAAGCCATTGCTTTGCACAGTCAACTACAGATGTATTCTTAATAAACTCTCGAATCACTATTTCACATTTAATAAACATGTTATGTACAGAATCACGTATCAACAAACTGAATTGGAGTCTGTGCCAACAGCTGTTGCTCTTACAAAGAGAATGGCCAAAATCACAATTAAACAGGCACATTAAATGAACGTAAGTGTGCTAGCAATAATGAGATATTACCAGGTTGTGATTTGAAGTTTATAGTTTAATTTCAGCAATTCATTCATAGCCAAAAGCTACCTGAGTCCTACCATCACGCTTGATGGCTTTAAATGAAGACTAAAATGAGATCATAGTGTACCAATCACTCCCAGGTATTCCATCATTTCCCCACATAAAAGCTTCAGTACCTGAAGTAAAGAGTTACCTGTCTCAGTGTAGAGTGAGAAGAAAAATAGTGAAATTTTATATGATTCAATTTTCTGCTCACAAGGGAAGGAGACAACATTTGTTTGAATTCCACGAGATGAAAGGATGTTTTCTTGTTAATTTTTATTAAGGACAAATACTGTATCATGAAGTGGAAATAGTCTTGATGAAACAAGGTACTGTTTCTGAGAATATACGCAGAACTCAATCTTCTTTGGTAGCGTAAGTGGGATTTAATCTGAGTAAGCAGCTTGTCTTTGCTGCACAGGCTCTTCTGTGCAAAATAAAAAAAATGCATTGCAATATGCCAATGTTCGTAGCACTGGCATTCATTTCATAAGTGCTTATTGCTGGGGGAGGAATTCCACTTCTACACGTTATCTTTAAAAAAAGATGAAAGAAATTCCCACAGAGAAATAAAAGGCCCTTGTTACCCATTAGTCATTTGTTAATCTCGATGAAGTTGATCAATCATATTTCTTACTGCTTGTTTAGAGATTTTCACTCTTTTTGGAGAAAAATGAATATGCTCACAGTGATTCCCCTGAATCAGTCCTGATGTCTGAAGGACGATTTCATTTTTGCAATGAAGCCAAAGGTCAGAAATCTTTTCTTCACCTATAGTTAGCACCAGAGATCATGCATTAAGATGTTAAAAATTGCAGAAGAGTATAATCATTTTACAACAATTTGGAATCCAATGAGACACACAATAGAAAAGCATTACCAGTTAGTTCAGGAATCTCCTTAACAACTCAGAAACCCAACAAATGGTGTTGGCCAGAAATTGAGTCTAACAATTTGGAGCAACAAGCAGCCTTTCTCTTTGTTGACAACTTCTATTAAATGATTTTCTTAATTATTTGAAAATCACCCAGCCTTGATAATTGACAGGTAACCAAACTCATTTACCACAAACTGTCACACTTCCCGTCTAAAACAAACATGTTCAGTACTAACAAAAACAAAGGTGCTGGAAAAGCTCAGCAGGGTCTGGCTGCATCTGTGAAGGAAAAAACAGAGTTAACGTTTCGGGTCCGGTGACCCTTCCTAAGAACTGA
>JAHRHZ010000046.1:8279859-8289955 GCA_024137785.1 Ginglymostoma cirratum
TTAACTCTGTTTTTTCCTTCACAGATGCAGCCAGACCCTGCTGAGCTTTTCCAGCAACTTTGTTTTTGTTCCTGAATTACAACATCCTCAGTTTTTTCAGGTTTTTATGTTCAGTACTAAAGTGTTTGTCCATAGAGTTGTTTCCACATCATGAAGTAGGGGACAGCAACTGCATATCTAGCAGTTGCTGATCCATTCATTAAGAAAAGTCTTGCATATTATATAATGTCTTTCATGGCCTCAGGATATTCCAAAGCACTTTATAGTCACCAGGGTACTTTTGATGAACTCTCACTGCATGTAATCTAAAAGTGTTTCAGCCTAGAACGAGATGACACAATTGTTCTATTATTAGTTGAGACGGGGAGCGTAGGTACATTTTCAAGGAATCGCAATATGTTACATGGAGCTAAGTGATGTAGGTTACTTAGAGAAGGATCAAGTGGTGTATAAACACTGCATACAAAAATTAAATCAGAACTGATGAAGAGTCACTGAACTTGAAACTTTAAATCTGCTTTTGTTCCACAGATGCTGCCAGACCTGTTGAGATTCTCCAGCAATTTCAGTTTTCATTTCAGATCTTCAGCATCTGCAGTTCTTTGATTTGTAAACACTGCATAGACTAATTGGACTGAACAGCTCATTTCTCAGCAGTAACCTCTATATGATTGAGTGCAGACACATATATACAAATAAGTAATGACAGACCGGTAGAGACTCAGTCTGTGGTCCATCCAGCCTGTCCGGACAATCATGATACCTCGTGTATCAAGGTTATATATCCCATAATAATCAAAAACCAATGTGGAGCTGGAGGGACACAGCAGG
This sequence comes from Ginglymostoma cirratum, assembly GCA_024137785.1. Taxonomy (NCBI): domain Eukaryota; kingdom Metazoa; phylum Chordata; class Chondrichthyes; order Orectolobiformes; family Ginglymostomatidae; genus Ginglymostoma; species Ginglymostoma cirratum. Next base: position 8,280,691 of record JAHRHZ010000046.1, read on the forward strand.
CCAGGCAACATCAGAGGAGCAGGAAAGTTAACGTTTCGGGTCGGAACCCTTCTTCAGACACTTTTTCTTGAAAAAGGGTTCTGACCCGAAACATTAACTTTCCTGCTCTTCTGACGCAGCCTGGCCTGCTGTGTTCCTCCAGCTCCTCACTGTGCTATTTCTGACTGTAGAGCCTGCAGTTCTTATATCTCTGAGTCGATCATAAACCATGTGTTCTTTTAAGAAACAAAAAAAGCTAAAACCACTGGCATCTATGTAAGAAACGTCAGCCTGTATTTGAATTCCCTGAAGTACGTACAGCCACACTTGCTTTATGCTTGAAAATCAGAAACCAGCCCAATTATTTTTCAGCTATGTTTATGAAAATGTCTTTTGGTATTTGGAGCCAATACAAGAGAATATTCATTTTTAATAAACCTCTGCTTTGTTTTTTGAACATGTGTACAATGCTCAATTTATTTTCCAAGTTATACGATGGTAAGAAAGTCAACTCAGAAGATTATAATGCGGTATTTAAAGTTTTCTGAACAAGCCTGAAGCCAGTGTACATTTAAGGAGGGTAGGGCGTTGCAGGTCAGGTGGGGGTCATCAGATTAGATGGCCCTTGATGCCTCTTGAACCAATGAATGCATCATTGTAATTTCTTCATTGCAAATGTGAGTCTGTTTGAGAAATACTTTACTAGCTGCGCAACAATCATGAGACATCCTGAGGTTGTGGAAGGCACTACAAAAATACTTTCTTTTAACTCCTGAATAGCATGTCTCTAATCATTAATCCTGCATGGTAATCTGGTTCTCTGCACGTAGTGCTTTTTGGGGTGGGAGAAAGCTAAGAATTCATCTTGTTTCGATAAAGTGATCACACTTTTCTCTGGAAATTTGAGTTTGCTGTGAGATTATTGTGCCTTTCTTGTAGTTTAATACCCAGAGGTAAAGTTCCTGCAGTGTGAACTTGTGCCTGATGGAGCTGAAAGATAACACTGCTAACCACACATTGGCCTTATCGTGTGGATCATTGTGTATTTCCATATATGGTAATATCACCTAAGACAGAGCAAACTAAAAAACAAATAGCTTTGACTCTCTTTTTGCAAACTATAAGCTTTTTCTGCTGGAACAAATTGATTTTCCATTCCTCACCCTCTCCCTGCCTTTCCATTATGATTTTCAAGCAATTTCTCAGTACAGAGTATCTGATATTTCCCATTAAATTGCATTCGTTGTAAGATTGTTCTGTGGTTATAAGCTGAAAATTGATCGAATTGATGCTGAAGATTTTGAGATTGTTTTTTCTCTGGTCAGCAAGTTCTCTGACACATGAAAACCCATCACAGCACTTAATGGTGGCCAAACGCAACTGCTGAGAAATCCACATCAGTATCCTCCGAACCTAACAACATCTTTGACAGTGGTAGGACTTCCCATCCCCATTTCTTCTCAGCCTCTTGGTGGTGCCAGCATTGCGGGATGATTGTATCAGTGTTGCCTGGAATGATTTGAGGTGGGTACTTGCTTTTGAGATGCACCCAGTGGTGTGACCAGTACCCTAACTTGTTGAGCTATTTCCTTTCTTTTACTACCACCAGTTCCCTAAGTTAATGAACTGAATGGTTCACCATACTTCCTTTCCTACTGACCACCTTTTAGCTGTTAGCGTCATCACTGCACCTCCCATATTTCTTTGGCTTCTCTCATTACATTTCATTTCATATCCTGGGTTAGTAGGAACTGTCGATGCTGGAGTCAGAGATAAGACAGTGTGGAGCTGGAGGAACACAGCAGGCCAGGCAGCATCAGAGGAGCAGGAAAGCTGACGTTTCGAGTCGGGACCCTTCTTTAGAATTTCATATCCTGCTCATTTGACATCACTCCCAGAACTGCAACAGAGCACTAACATTTGATTGCCCAGTGTGTCTACCATCTTGTTTCTCAAAAACTACTCATCTGTACTATCACCCAGTCTTGAGAAAGGGAGAAATGTCAATTATCATTGTCCCTGATGCTGTCTGACCTGTTCCCACTCAGTAATGATGCCAATTATGGCACATTTGATGAATTGCCATAGAAAGGTCAGAGTTGACGCCCCAATGCAGAACTTGAGGACAGAAACCTAGATTGACACTCCAGTGCGTTGGAGCAGCCCTGCTAAACTGAAGCCTAATCTACAATCTCAGGTAACTATTCCTTAGACTATCATGGCAACGATGACGGGAATTATCCTTGGCATCCTGGCCAATATTGATCCCTCAGTCAACATCACAAAAAAAAAGGGATGCTCTAGTCACTATCAAATTGTTGTTCCCTGCATCACAACATTATTTCAAAAACAAAAGCGAAGTACTGTGGATGCTGAAGATCTGAAAGAAAAATGGAAAATGCATGGATGAGGAGTTGATAGACTGCTTCTGAAATAATTTCTTAGAACAACATTAAGAACAAAAGAGTAACTAGGGAGAGAATAGGCTCCTTAAAGATCAGCAAGGCTGCCTATGTATGGAACAGGAGTGACATACTAACCAAGTATTTTGCATCAGCATTTACCATGGGAAAATATATAGCAATACCTTGACAAGCGTCCATATTACAGAGGAGGAGGTGCTGGATGTCTTAAAGTGCGTAAAAGTGGATAAATCCCAGGGACTGGATCAGGTGTACCCTAGAACTTTGTGGGAAGTTAGGGAAGAGATTTTTGGGCCCCTTGCTGAGATAGTTGTATCATCGGTGGATAAGCTGCTGGAAGACTAGAGATTGGTTAACATGATGGCATTATTTAAGAATGGTAGTAAGGACAAGCCAGGGAACTACAAGCTGGTGAGGCTGACATCAATGGTGGGCAAGTTATTGGAGGGGGTTCTGAGGATCAGGATTTACATGTATTTGGAAAGGCAAGGATTGATTAGGGATAGTCAACATGGCGTTGTGTCTGAGAAATTGCATCTCACTGACTAGATTGAGTTTTTTGAATAAGTGACAAAGAGGACAGATGAGGGCAGAGCAGTGGATGTTGTCTATGTGGACTTCAGTAAGGTATTTGAAAAGGTTCCACATGGTAGACCGGTTAACAAAGTTAGATTACATGGAATGCAGGGACAACTAATGATTTGGATACAAAATTGACTGGAATGTAGGGAACAAAGGGTGGTGGTGGAGGGTTGTTTTTCAGACTGGAGGCCTGTGACCAGCAGAGTGCCGCAAGGTTCCACGATGTTTTGTCATTTATATAAATGATTTGGATGTGAATGTGGAAAGTATGGTTAATCAGTTTGCAGATGACATCAAAATTGGCGTAGTAGACAGTGGAAAAAGGTTACCTAGTGGTACAACAGCACCTTGATCAGATGGGCCAATAGGTCGAAGAGCGGCAGATGGAGTTTAATCTAGATAAATGTGAGGTACTGTATTTTGGAAAGACAAATCAGGGCAAGATTTATATACTTAATGGTAAAGCCCTGGGGAGAGTTGCCAAACAAAGGGACCTTATAGTGTAGGTTCATAGTTCCTTGAAAGTGGAGTTAGAGGTAGACAGGTTAGTGAAGAAGGCGTTTGGTACACTTGCCTTTATTGGTCAGTCCTTTGAGAATAGGAATTGGGAAGTCATGTTGCAGCTGTACAGGATATTGGTTAGGGCACTTTTGGAATACTGTGTTCAGTTCTGGTCTCCCTGCTATAGGAAACATATTGTGAAACTTGAAACGGTTCAGAAGTCTTACAAGCATGTTGCCAGGCATGGCGGGGTTTGACGTACAGAGAGAGGCCGAATAGGCTGGGGCTATTTTCCCTGGAGCGTTGGAGGGATGACCACATAGAAGCTTATAAAATCATGGAAAGGGTAAATAGACAAGGTCTTTTTTCCAGGGTAGGAGAGTTCAAAACTAGAGGGCATAGGTTTAAGATGAGAGGGGAAAGATTTAAAAGGGATCTATGGGGCAACTTTTTCACACAGAGGGTAGTGTGGGTACGGAATGAACTGCCAGAGGATGTGGCAGAAGCTGGTAAAATTACAACATTTAAGAGGCATTTGGATGGGTATACAAACTGGAAGGGTTTAGAGGGACATGAGCCAAATGCTGGCAAATGGGACTAGATCAATTTAGGATATCTGGTCGGCATGGATGAGTTGGACTGAAGGGTCTGTTTCCATGCTGTACATCTCTATGACTCTATAACACATTCTGGAACTGACCAGACAGTAGATTATATTAGGCTTGGTGTTGTGTAATGTGACAGGATTAATGAATGACCTCAGGGTTAAGGCCCCCCCTAGGTAGCAGTGAACACAATATGATTGAATTTTACATTCATTTTTGAAAGAGAGAAGATTGTGACTAAATCTATTAGTCTAAATGAAGGCAGCTACGTGTGCATGAAAGCTGACCTAACTCCAGAGAAGTGGAATACTAGGCTAGGAAATAGATCGATAGAGACAAAGTGCAGGCATTTAAGGGAATGTTTTAGAATATGAGAATGACTATATTCCTGCTATGAAGAAAAAAAAAATTAAAAGCACGATCCACCCTCTGTTGTTAACTAAAAAGGTTAGGGAAAACATCAAACCTCAGGAAAAAATATATAACTGAGCTGAAACAAACGGCAGGTGAGATGATTGCTCAGATCATAAAGAATGGCTGAGATTGACTGGAAGGTTAATCAGTAGGAATAGACAGAGGAAGCTAGCTAAGGATAGAAAATGGATATCAAGACTTTCTAAAGGTATCTAAAAAGGAAAAGAGTTAGTAAAGTGACTTGGTTCTCTGCAGACCGAGAATGTGAAGTTAACAGCAAATAACAGGAAATGGCCTGTGAAATTAACAAATAGTTTGTTACTGTCTTCACTATAGATGAAAGAAAAATATTCCAGTAATAGCTGTCAACCAGGAGGTGGGAGAGAGAGAAGAATTTAGAAATTCAAATCAGGAGAAGAAATGGTATTAAGCAAGTTGATGGAACAAAAGGCTGACAAGTCTCTGGATACAGATAACTTAACCCTAGAGTCTTAAACTAGTTCACTAATGAGGTAGTAGATGTATTGGTGTTAATTTTCCAAAATTTAATGGATTTAAGAAGGTTCCATCAGACTAGAAGGTAGCAAATATAAAGCCTCTGTTAAAGAAAGGAAGGAAGCAGAATTCAGGCCAGTTAACTTGACATTAACTTGAGGGGGAAGGTGTTAGAATTGATCATTAAGGAAATTAAACCTCAACACTTAGAGAAAAACCCAAGATAATTGGGAAGAATCAGTGTGGTTTCATCCAAAGGAAATCAGGTTAACCAATCAATTGAATTTTTTTTATGAAGGAGTATTATGTGCTGGGGATAAAGGGGAGTTTGTGATGTACTATACTTGGATTTCCAGGAGGCATTTGATAAAGTCTCACATCAAAGATTATTGCAGAAAATAAAAAGCTGATGGTGTATGGGGTTACACATTAGAATGTATAGAAGATTGGCTGGCTGGCAGAAAACAAAGAGTATGCATAAATGGATCTTTGATTGGCAGCATGAGATAAGTGGAGTTGTGGAGGAACCTGTGCAGGAGTCTCTACTTGTTACAATTTATATTCATTAAGTAGATGATGGGAGTGAAGGCATGATAAGTAAATTCATAGATGACACCGAGACAGGTGCAAAAGTATGTGATGATGAAGACATAAGAAAATTTTAGGCAAACATAGATAAGTTGAATGAGTAGGCAAAAATCTAGCACATGGAGTATAATGTGGCAAAATGTGAAATTGTTTACTTTGACATGAAGAACAAAATAGGCAGAACATTATTTAAGTAGGGAACAACTGCAGAATTCCGAGGTTGGGAGGGGTTTCGATGTTCTGATGCATGAGTTGCAAAAAGATGCAAGGCAGGTACCAGCATGTAATCAAGAAGGCTAATGGGATACTATCCTTTATTGCAAGAGGAACTGGAGATAAAAGTAAAGATGTTATGCTTCAGTTGTGCAGTGCTTTGTTGAGACTACATCTCGAAAACTGTGCGCAGTCTCATTATTTAAGGAAGGATATAAATGCATTGGAGGTGAATCAGAAGAAGTTTACTAGATTGATACCTGGAATGAATGTGTTATCTTGTGAGGAAAGGCTGGACTGGGGTTTATAAGAGTGAGTGGTGACTTCCTGGAAGTACGTAAGATCCTGAATGGTTTTGTCATGGTGGACATGGAAAGAATGTTTCCCCTTGTAGGTTTTTTTTCAGAATTAGGGGGACACTGTTTTAAAATGAGGGGTCACCCTTTCAAGACAGAGATAAAGAGAAATAGTTTCCCTCAGATAGTTGCTCAACTTTGGAACTCAGAAGGAGTTGCGGGGGTGGGATCATTGAATATTGTTAAGACAAAGGTGAATAGATTCTTGTTAGGCAAGGGAATCAAGGATTGGATGAGAATGTGGACTTTGAAATGCAAACATCTTATTGAATGGCAGAACAGATTGAAGGACCAAATGGCCTCCTTCTGCTCTTATTTCATAATGTCATATATTTGTGAATGCTGGAGAAACTCGCCATCTGTGGAGAGAGAAAAGTAGAGTTAATATTTCAAATGGAGTTTCCACATTAACTATTCTTCGCAGCTGCTGAGTTTCTCCAGCATCTTCTGCTTTCATTAGTTCAAAAATAATATGTTTTGGAAAATTTCAAGTCTGAAAAGGACAGAGTTTTAATCAGTAAGGGAATCAAGGTATATAGGGAAAAAAGCAGGCAAGTGAGATTGAGGATGACCTGATCAGACATGATCTCATTGTATGATAGAGCAGACTTGATGGGCTAAATATCATACTTCTGCTCTTATGTCTTATGGCCTTGTATTCTTTAGCTGTGAGCAATGTAGATTTTTTTTAACATTCTGTTCTTGGTTTTTGATAATTGTGCTATTTGCTTGATATCGATTGCATACTTTGTCCCTTGTATGAATATTTTCCACCCGCTTAATCCAGGAAACTTTGGAACAGCTTGTCAGAAGGCAAGGCTTAGGGATTCCCAAAATGGCTCATCTGCTGCTGAAAGCCTCATCCATGCCTTCCTTACCTTTATACTTGATGATTCTAGTCATCTTCTAGCTGGTGTCCCAAATTCTACTCCTCATAAAATCGAGATCATCTGAAGCTCGACTGTAGGTTTTCTAATTCGTACCGAGTCACGAACATGCATGTGCTGATTTATCTGCATTGGTCCACAGTTAAGCAATGCCTTGATTTTAAAATTCTGGTCACTTCTTTCAAATTTCCTTCACCCCTTCACTCCTCCATATCTTTGTTACCTTTTCCAGCTCACCACGTTCTGAAATACCTGCATTTCACCAATTCTTGACATTCTCAAAGTTACTTGTTTCCCAATTAGTGGTTTTATGCTCAGTTGCCAAGGCGCTGAGCTCTGGAGTGACCTCTCTACACCTCTGTACCTCTCAACCTCTCTATCCGCTATGTATGATATTTCTCAGAACCTACTTTCTTATCCAAGCCTTGGTTAATTATTCTAATGTCTTCTTATGTGACCCAGCATCAAATTTCGCCTGATGACACTTTGGCTAAATACCTTGGGCTTCTCTGTTACCTTAAAGGTATGACCAAAATGTAAGTCATTTTTCTTGTAGAGATGTTGGTGGAGTTTAAACAATTCAGGAGCGCAGCAATGGGGTGCATTCAGGAAGGAGCTGGGAAGACAATAGGTTTAACATGTACCCTTCAGAGGGAAATGTGGGAGCAGTAAGTTCGGAGAACCTAGGATGTCCGGGACAGTTCAGGACCATGGATAAAGAAGAAGAGTCAGGCTTTTAGCAAGTCCAAATGGAACAATTCAGCTGCAGCCCGAGAGGAAGACAGGAAGTGTAGGAGGGAAGTTAAGAAAATAATGAGAAGAGCAAAAAGGGGGCATGAAAAATGACTTGCGAACAGGATTAAGCAAAATCCTACGATATTTTAGAAATACATTAAAGGGAAGAAGTTAACCAGGAAAAGTCTAGGGCCCAAGAGGGACCAAGGGGGAAATCTGTGTGTGAAGACACAGGATATTGGAAGGGTGTCGAATGAAAACTTCTCTTTGTTCTTCACTCTGGAAGAGAAGAACAAAGGGACGGAATTTGGGAAAAGGAACTGTGAGGAACTTGCACAGTTTGACGTAGGAAATGGAAAGATATTGGAGGCTCTGCTGGGCTTAAAAACAGACAAACCTCCTTGGTCTGGATGACCAGGCCCATGTGGAAGATGAGACAGGAAATTGCAGGGGCTCTGACACAAATTTTTAATTCCTCTTTGATGATGGGGATAGGCCAGAGGACTGGAAAACGGCTAATGTGGTTCTACTGTTTAAGAGGGGTGGTAAAGATGAACCAAAAAATTACAGACTGGTGATTTTCATGTCAGAATGAGGGAAACTATTAGAGGAAATTCTGAAGGAATGAATTAATACCCACTTGGAAAGGCATAGGTTAATTTGGGATATTCAACATGGCTTTGCCAGAAGGATGTCATGCCTAACAAATTTGTTAGAATTTTTTGAAAAAGTGATCAAGTGTGTGGATGAGGGGAGTTCAGTTGAAATAGTTTGTATGGATTTTAGCAAAGCTTTTGACAAGGCCCCACAGGGGAGACCGATTGAGAAGGTTAAAGCACATGGAATTGATGGCAAATTGGTGAGATAATTCAGAAACTGGATTAGTAATAGGACACAAAGGGTAGTGGTAGGAGGTTGTTTGAGTGCCTGGGGGCTGGTGTCCAGCAGTGTATCACAAGGATCAGTACTGGGACCCTTATTGTTTGTTGTATACATAAATAATACCTTAAGGGGAATGTTAAGCAAATTTGCCGATGACACCAAGTATGGTAGACTGGTTAATAGCGAAGAAGCTGGTTGTCGGCTACAGCAAGGTGTAAATGAGTTGGTCAGGTGGGCAGACCGGTGGCAGGTAGTATTTAACCTTGATAAGTGCAAGATGATGCCCTTTGGGAGAAGAAGCAAGATGAAGGAGTATTTAATGAATGGCAGGACACTGGCAGGACTCCTTAGGGGAGCAGAGGAATTTTGGGGTAATTATTCACAGATCTCTGAAGTCAGCAGAGAATGTGAATAGGATAGCTAAGATGGCATACGGAGCACTTGCTTTCATCAGGCATTGCATAGAGAATGAGAACAATGGTCAGGCCACAACTGAAGTACTGTCGTAAACAAGGTGTAGAGCTGGATGAACACAGCAGGCCAAGCAGCATCAGAGGAGCAGGAAAGCTGACGTTTTGGGTCTGGACCCTTCTTCAGAAATGGGC